>VWND01000007.1:600000-872500 GCA_009599575.1 Blumeriella jaapii | reverse complement strand
CGGCTTTGGGACGACTCGCGAAGCCGACACTGGTTTCGTGACTGCCTGCCGGCGGTCTTGGACCATGCCATGCTCCTCTGTCACGAGGCAGTGGCCTGCATCGCCTTCCGTGGAAGACTCGGCCATGTCGCAAGTGAGCGTCGTGGGAGCAGGGCGTCGGGTATCGTCATGCAAGAATCGACACTCGTCGCCTGCCCGACAATGGCCTATCTCCACGGTCAGCGTCTGGACTCGGCGCGGTGTCAAGAGAGCACGCGGGTGGCATCACGCATGTGGGAGTCCCGGAGCAATAATAGAAAGCCACGATCGAATGCTCAAGAGCTTGGTGCCAACATGAACCATCTCCGCCACGCCCGTGATAGCGGTCGGGGCGTCAAATGATGCGTGGAGCATGCAGCCCATCGCGGTCCGCATATGCCAACAACGCGTGGGAGGGCCAATGAAAATATTCGGGAGATATCCCAACATCGCCTCCAGGAAATGGCATACCTGATCGGACGAAATATCGACAAACCCGGGTTTTGTTCGGCGAGGCGGCACCGGTTTCGTGGGGAGGGGGAATGTCTGCCAGCGCATCGGAATTTAGCATCAGTCGAGCAGACAGATGACCCAGAGCCTCGGCCCCGACCATTCATCATGACATGCGTCTACGGCGTGGTGCATGTGGTGTGGTGGAGAGGGAGAGAGAGGGAGAGGAAGAGGGAGAGGGAGGGGGAGAGGAAGAGGAAGAGAGGGGAGTAACAAGAGCGGTGAAATGCTGCTGACCTACTACATACTACATACATACCTGGAAGATGCGGCGGGGACGGATCAGGACTGCTTATCATGATGGATTTGATAGTAGCAATGGAGCGCGGGTGGCGGGGAAGAAGAGGAGGAAGAAAGAGGGAGAAGAATAAGAGGAAGAAGAGGAAAAAGATGATGATGATCAAGAAGAAGACCCAGGAGGAGGTTTTGCCTTCTCAGCGAATCAATTAGGAAGTCCAAATTGACATCGCTCTCAGGCCGTTGCAAAGAGTGTGAGATGAAGGTCTTGCGAAGCTTTGCGACGCGAGATTCGGGTGTCGCTCGCCACTCACCCACCGACTGCAATGCGAGAGGGAAATGAGTCATCAACTCCCCCATACCAAAGCTCATCATGAGTAAATATAATGCAGCATCGTATTCGCATTGAGCCCTATATAGGAAAATAGACGTGATTACAGAATATACAGAACACACGGAATGAAAAGTCACGTGCAACAACACCACCGGCATCTACTGATATGTACCACTTGTCTGCTGTGCCTTGACCCTGGAACAAACATGCCTTTCATTCTTTTCACTCTCCAGCATTTCATGACGTGGTTGCATCCGGCACTTTCCCGCTGAGGAATCAATGTACTTCTTTGAGAGGGAGATTGACTGCTTCTCATGGGGGTTTTTTTTGCGGCGGCCCAGTCTGCTGATTTGACCGTTTCGGAAAGCTTGTTGACGTTGGCGCCAGACGTTCTCGCCTAGGATGATCGGTTCGCAACACAAGGTGAGAGTAAACAAGAGCACCGGAGCCCACGAAGCGATCGCGTTTACCAACGATCATCATTTTACATTGCATTTTTCTGGTTGCAAGGTGTCTCCGTCACAGAGCTTGGTTCGCGAGCCTGCATCACCTGATCCTCGTATGAGCCTTGCGTTTGCGATCGAAGCGTGATGCCTCGTCGCTTTCCACCACCCGAGCTATGTCTCCACGAGCATCTCGGAGCGAGCCTCAGAGCCATGGAGATCCAGAAGGAGAAAAGAAAAACACATCATCGCGGAACGCTCGCCAAGCAATCGCCGCGGCCGCCCTTGTCCTCAGGTCCAACAATTCCGTTGTGAATCATGGACTCTCTTTCACCGACGTGAACCAAAACCAAAAGAGCCTGAGCAACAAAGCACATTCACTCTCAAAGAGCCCATGGCATCATATACCATCCACGCCTAAGCCAGCCACTACCTCTTCCACACCGATCCTGAATCCCGCCGCAAAACAGCGAACGAATCCCACCCAACCCATCACCAAAGCCCTGCACATTCCCAGCCATCAAGAACACCGCATACCACTCCCCCCTCACAAAACGCAAACACACCACAACAAGCGCTCTAATCCCCCAGCCAGCGTACGTGGAGAATGGCCACGATGGCCCTGGCTCCGCCCACATGTCTTCTCCCAACCCGACCCAGCACAGCCGTGCCCCCCTCCCGCTTCTCCTGTCTCCAGGTCCGACTCCTCTGGGAGAAATGCGGCCACATCCACACGCTCACCATCCACGAGCTCCCCTGCGCCGGGCGCTACCGCGGCTGGCTGCCCGAGAGCTCGCCCTACATCTCCGCCACGCCGTGTCCGGTCATGACCCGGCATCTGGCGCTCAAGCGGAGCGTGTGCGAGCGCTGTGCCGAAGCGGCGGCGGCGGCGGCGGCGGGCGTCCCGAAACGTCCGAGAGGTGTGTTTGGCTGGGGGGAGGGCCAGGCGGAGATGCAGCAGAGGGGGGAGAGAAAGGGGTTGCCGATTGCGGAGATTGTTGCGAGGAGGAGGGAGTGGTTGCTGGTTATGCGTGCACAGGAGGAGAGGAGACGCATTAGGGAAGAAGGGAGGGGGTTCTGATGTGGCAGAATGGGAGGGGGGTTCGAAAAGGGAAGACGATGCCTGGAATTTTTCTTGGGGGGGGGGGGGGGGGGGGGTGACATTTATCAACCAATATAGCCTCGGGGGGTGATAGTGGAATTACACGACGATTTAGCAAACCAGGACCTGAGTTTCGGAAGCGAAATCTGCTCAAGATTATGACATGCTAATTATCTCCTTTTCTTCTTCTTTTGTTTTGGTTTGGAGATAGAAAGAAAGTAACGAGACCAGAATGTGTGCTTTCAAGTGCAGATACAAAGACATGTTTACTTCACTTGGGGCAAACGAGACAACAAGGGTATGAGCCGTTCTGGTGGGGGGGAGTTGGGGGGGGGGATGCGGCTGTTCATTGCGTCATCAGAGAAAAGAGGCATGACATGTATGAGAATGGATTTTGATATATGACAGACTTAAAGTTCTCGGGTTCTTCACTCGGAGTCTGACTCCACGGAGCGTGAGGTGGTGGGTGACTGTTCTGATTCCGAGGGACAGTGGTCGAAAAAGGCACGACGACGTACACTTGTTCTTGTTGGATCTCGGGCCAACATCTCTTGCCATTCCTCTTTCCATTCGATTCCAGGCATCTTTGCGGACCGTGGTGTGCCGCTTAGCAAGAAATGAAAACATCAGCGGCAAGACTTGGTTCCACGTCCAGTTTTCACAAAAGGGACAACCACTTGGCTTTGGAGTCGAACAGCATCAAGACCACTGGGCTCTGAACAGCGACAAAGACATTGTGTACCAAAGCCATCGATATCCCGCTTGAAACGAGACGCTGCAACCACCACCATTCGCAAAGGATGGCTCCCAACCTCTCCCGCCACTCCGAAGCAGTGGAAGCGCCGAGAGAGCAACAAGCCTGCTCGCGACTCCTCGCCGCCAGAGAAACAAGCATCTGCTTGGCCATCCCCATCCCGCTCCAGACGTTCTCGGACGATCCCGACCAGGGCGAAGGCGAGGCTGCGTCTGGGACGGCGGTCTCAAGCCTTGCTTCTGGGGCAGCAAAGACGGCCCGCTCTGCAGGACGAGGTTCGGGCTGGTGGAGAAACCGACGGCTTATCGCGATGGCGCGCCTGTCGGGGACGACGACGATCTGTCCGCGTCCGTATAGGCCGGTCCTGTACGTCGAGGCTTGGTGGTGTTCTGCGGTCTCGTATGATAGCGAGGGTATATAGGTAAGGGAGGTAGGTACGAGAGGTAGCCACTCACTCGACGGTGTTTTGCGCGTTTTCTTGAACCTGTAGAAATGCACTCCTTTTCCCCTGAGTGAAAGTCCCATTCACGGTGATTGTCAAACCCGGGTCGGGTGCGCATGTTGACAAGCTAGTTCTCTACATCTAAAGTCACGTCCCGGTCTGTCTGAGACTGGAACCCGACATCGTCCAAATCCCCGGCCAAAAAGAAGCGTGGTCCCGGGGTCGAAAGCTCGCCATTCCGTACTCGACAACAGGTGTAAACACCATGGTAGCCTAAATGTGTCATTTGGTTCTGCCAAAGAGTGGTCGGTGTTGCACAGCACGGTACTGTACAGGGAGATAACCACTTCTGACCGGCCTAGAAGACTTGCCGAGCAGGTCGGCACCGCCAGCTAAACCTGCTGTCTCAACGTTGCAAGAATTCGCTATGCGATACGAGACACGGCATCTTTCAAAGAAGGGTGTTGGTATCACAGGTTGGTGATACAGGAAAGACCAGTCTGAAATCATAGGTCGAGATCTGTATGTCGTTCTGGGGTTGTGATGCGCGCACGCTAAGAGCAACCACGTGATCATACTATCTCTGAGACCACGTGACCTTCCCGGAGGTATTCCCACCAAGAGCTTCACGGAAGAAGCTCGTCCGTCGCTGGCACCTCTCGCTTTACCAACGTACAGTACTGTACAGTAGCAGAAATGGGCGAAACGCCCATCAGCGCCATCGTGAGCGCCGAACCTCCAGCGCGCGCGCCGTTCTTGGATTGGTCGAATAAGCGACAGGGCAGGTGCACGAGGACCGTACTTTCATGTACAGTACATACACATATACAGAGTAAATGTTCCCATCCCCCCTCAAGAAACATAAACAGTGCTTTTGTTTTTCTCCTCGTGCCGGGAAAAAAGAGGCCAGCTAAGGCTCAATCAATCAATCCCCATCAAGCCTTTTTTTCTCCCAAAAAAACCAGAACCAAACCCCCCCATAAAACAGCCCTCGTGGACCTTCCGAATCCAGTCCCTTCCCCTTCCTCTCCCTCGGCACCCCCCCCCCTCCTTTTTTTTCTCGTGATGTAATTGTAAAAGAAAAAGCAGCGAAAGGAGAAGCCTCTCACGGATGAAATGCACGTGGAGCGCTAGCGAACGCTCATCCTGACTGTGCGGTACGGTACATTCACGTTCGTCTGTTGACCTCGTCGTCGCCTACCGTGCCGCACCGTGCGATTGTGCTCACCCACAATGACCGCCACCGTTTGACAGTCGCGAGACAGGGGAGAGAGTGAATGAGTGACTGAGTGAGTAAGTGAGTGAATGAATGAATGAATGAGTGAGTGAGTGAGTGAGTGAGTAACTGGCCTTGTGCCTTGCAGCAACCCCCTCCGCTCTGAGAAGAAGAAGAAGGAGATACAAAAGAAAACCCGCCCCTCGGCTAGCTAGCTTCTTTCCCTTTTCTTCCCAACGCCAAGCAACAGCTAACAAATCCACAACCACAAGAGCGATAGCTACAACTACAATCGGCACACACACACACACACACACACACACACAATTACAAAACTCGACTCGCACACATATAAAAGCCAACTCGAGTGACAAGATTGCAAAGCACTGCTCTCTTCCACACACCCTTCCCAACCCAATCGAAGAACACGCAAGCACATCGCCAGAATGCTGTCCCCCACGAGCGTCCTCGTCACCCTCGTTGCCCTCGCCGCAGCACATGGAGATGAAGTTCCCCATCCCACTCGGCGACCGCAGAGGTCTCGCCGGAGCCCCCGACAGCGACCTGCACGCGCCTCTCATGTAAGTCAAACCCCCGATCCGCAAGGCTCGCCCGACGTACACGCAAGGACGTACGTGTAGACATGGACCTGCTAATCATTCCGGCGCGCAGGGCATCCGGAGCCGACTTCCCCTGCAAGGGCAAGCTCAACATTCTCGCGACGCCCGCCGGCGCAAGTCTGCACACCTGGACCGCGGGTGCGGACGCAAACATCACGATTGGCGGGGTTGTCGGACCCGGCGAGAGGGCTGCCTTCCACAACGGCGGATCGTGTCAAGTCGCGCTGTCCTACGACCAAGGCAAGACCTGGAAGGTGATTCATTCGTTCCAAGGCAACGTAGGTAGCGCTGTTCCCCAAAGCGGTCGTCCAAAGCGGTCGTCCAAAGCCTCTCTCCAAAGCCTCTCACGCTGTAGGCAACAGCACCGTTGTCACATGTCGCTGACCATGCGGAAACAGTGCCCTGTGGAGGCCACCACGAACTTCAGCTTCGTCGTCCCCTCCGATGCTCCAAGCTCGGACGCCCTGTTGGCTTGGATCTGGTTCAACCACACCGGCAATCGCGAGATGTACATGAAGTTCGTCCCCCGCCCCCCCTGCTGTGTTCTTCTCCGGTCCCAAGCCCTCCCTGCCGAGCCTGTACCAAGTCTTTGAGGGCCATTGCTGATTCCGCGAAGCTGTGCCAGCATCACCATCGCTCCTGGAAGCGGACCCGCACCCGCCGTCCCCTTCGCCCAGCGCCCCGACATCTTCCGCGCCAACATCGGCAACGGCTGCGCGACCATCGAAGGCACACCTTCTTCCCCAACCCGGGCCCGGACGTCACCAACGTCGGAACCAAGAAGGACGGCGGCTACGTCGGAAACTGCGGCGTCGCAGCCGGTCCGTCCTCGTCGCCGCCCACCGTGCCCGTCGCCCCAGTCGAGATCCCAGCTCGGCCTATCGCTCCAGACAACCACGTCGGCGCCCCCATCGCAGCATCCACCAGCGCCATCGCTGACGTGCCTACGCCTGCCAAAGGCCCAGCCTCGGCCAGCCCTGGCCTTCGCGTCAGCACGAACGGCGAGTGCAGTGGCGAGCAGACGTGCGCGGGATCGACCTTCGGACGCTGCTGCTCTACCTGGGGATACTGCGGCGACACGCCGGAGCACTGCGGCGCCCGATGCATGTCTGCGTTTGGCGAGTGCGACGTCGTTCCCTACAGCATCCGTGGTCGGAGATGGATGACGAAGGAGTGAGCGAGTCGTCTTGACGTCACGATGAAGAAACGGGGGCCGTGTATCTTATAAAATTGTGCACTGGTGAAGGAGTGAGTGAGTCGTGGTGAGGTCACGGGGATGACCCGGGAACGTATACTGTAATAGAGAGAATACGAAAACATGATATTCCAGAGGCAGAGAAAAACACCGTGAAGTATCGTATTCTCGGTGTTCTCGTGATTCATGTTGAGTCTGCAATCGGTTGCCGCGCAAGTGGTGGTGGTTGCTTCGCAGGTCGGCTCAATCACGGAGGTCCCATCCCCTCCCTCCTAGGCCTCGCTTCAAGATTGGGGCACTTGGTACGGCCCGGTTCTTTTCCTCATCCTCTAAGTGTGAGCAAGCGGCGTGATGTCTGACTGCCCGGGAAGACGGCTGTCTTTCTTCTTTCAGACAAGGACCTAGCTATGTAGGATGCCTAGGTACCCAGGTGTGATGCTAAGCCGCGTGTGAGGGCGTACCTCCCTACCTCGTACTCCGCCCAGCAGCCCTGGGAGACGACCAGCGAGAGATCTATCTGCATCCAGTCATCACGTGCGGGTAGTGCCGAAGAAGAAATCGGCTTTTTGTCCGAGATGGGTAATCAAAGAGACGGCAAAGAGCATCTGCACTGCTGCCGATGAGAGAACGAGAGCGTCGGTCGGTCGGTAGGTCGGTAGGTACCTTGCTAGGAGGTAGGTACTTGAACCGGCGCGGGTGCCGGCCGGCTTTATCGTGAATCGAGTGCCGGAAGACTTGGGGTTAGTAGGTCGACTCCTGTGATGCGAAATCCCTGCCCCGTCTGTGTGTGGGGAGATGGACAGATCGTTGGCCGGGAGTGATGCTCTGTCCTCAATCTCGACGGTGTGCTGCTTGTACTACCTGGGTGTTCTTGTCCCATCACACGTTACCTAGGTGCTACTTTAAAGCCGAGTAAAAAAGCTACCTACCTAGGCACGATGACTCCGCACTACAAAGAACACAGAGAGGATGCAAATCAGGCACGTCGTCGAACCGACCTGGCTTAGAGCCGTTCCTGTCCGGTGTGGAATGCATTACGATTACGCCGTCTGATGGCCCGCCTATTGCCTCCTAAACTTCGCCGGGATGTTGTGCTCCACGATGGCCATCTTGTCCAGCTGCGCCAGTCTCTCGGCCTCATCCTCTAACTCGTCATGCTTCCTGAAATGCTCGATATCCTCCGGGTGGATCAGGTCCTCTTCCTTGGTGTTCTCATCGTGATATCTGGGTCCCATCAGCCTTCCAAAGGGTCTCGACCGTACCGCCCAAGGATAGAGCTCTCACTTCTCCCAGTGGTGAATCTCGTACTCCATCTCCATGTCCCAGTGATGCCCGGGCCCCGTGCCAAAGTCGGGCAGCGCGCCCTTTCGCTCCTGCGTGAAGGCCGTCCATTCCGACCGCTCGACGTTCCCGTTGCGGTTCGTATCCATCAGGCGCCGGATTTCGCGCAGGATCTCGTCTTTCTTCGACTGCGGTACGTCTTTCGCAGTCTCGTCTTCCATGCCGTAGGTCTTGAGGATCTCGCGGCCGTCCCAGTAGCCGTTGTCGTCGTAATCGTGAAGCGTGAAGAACGACGGCGCGTCGAAGTTGTCGATGTGGTGCTCGCCTGCTCATGGGTCAGAAAGCGAAGGGGGGGCCTCTGCTAGCGTGTCGCGTGACGGGATTCGAGCTCGAAGTTACTTACTCTGCATGTGTCGCGTGGCCCAGTCGGCGTCGGGGTCAACCTCGACGACGGGTTTCTGATGGGCTCCTCCGCCGGCTCCGTGTGCCATTGCGACGGCCACCCCGCCGGCGCAGGCCACCCATAGCGTCGCGGATCGCATGGCGACGGGCGCTGGCTGTATGTTTGCGCGAGAGAAGATGGTGGTGGCAGAGGGTGGGGCGACGAGAGGTTGGCTTGTTGGAGTTTAGGTTGTTTCGGGAAGAAAGTGTAGAGTAGAGAGTAGAGTAGTGGAGGAGGATAGTGGAGGAGGATGGGATATACAGCATAGTCGCTTCAGTCGTACTGTAGTACAGTACAGTACTGTAGCTTAGTATTTAGTGTCGGCATGACGTAGCCGAGGTACAGTACTGTAAGGAATCACGCACGCACGCTCAGTACTGTACAGCATGTACCGTACGGTACGGATGAACATTTTATGGCCTCCTATCGCGGGTGATTACAGCCATTGACTTTCGACGAGGACGCAGATGATCCGAGATGGCGGGGAAAGGGTTAATCCGGCTTACATTAAGGCCTGCACGATGACCTGGGCCAAGCCCTCTCCCAGGCCACGAGGGACGCGGGAGGCTGGAAGCTGGAAGCCGGACTTAGCAGTACAGCACAGTACTGTAGTAGAGTCACAAGTTTGTACAGTTTGTACAGTATGTACAGTAGTTATGTAGAGTCGTTATGTACAGTGGTTATGTACACTAGTGATGTATAGTAGTTATGTACCTACAGTAGTTATGTACAGTACCTATTTGTATGCAGTATACATTCAGTATTTACACACGGTATCTACACACGGTATCTACACACGGTATCTACACACGGTATCTACACATGGTATCTACACACGGTATCTGCTTACAGTATCTAATTACAGTATCTACTTACAGTATCTACATACAGCATCTAAATACCGGGACTGCACTGTACTATGCTCATGTACTCTACATAATGACCCACCACTTCAGTAGTCGTGCCATGTGGTCAAGCGTGTAACCATCCACCCATCCACTTTGCGGTGAGCGACGTTGCAAGTGGTACCCGCAAGCCTTTAAAGAGCAGCCGCAGTCCCCGTCCCAGCCCGCACACCCAAAGAAATGCTGAATCTACCGATAGATACATCTACGCTTCGACTCTTGCGGCACGAGCAAACCGTCACCACCACCATACTCCACTACAGTACCTTCTGCAATCTCTTCCTGGTGTCACTCACCCGGCTTCTTGACACCCACCTTCGCCTCTTCTTCTTCTCCTCCTCCTCCTCCTCCTCCTCCTCCTCCTTCTTCCTCCTCCTCTTCATCCTCTTCCTCCTCCTCTTTCCTCCCCCCCTCCTCCTCCTCCGCCCAGCACATATCGATAACTGTCTCTCTTCGATCCGCTTGCAGCCTCTTTCCTGCACGGTACAGCCAACATCCCTCCCCTCACCAGAAACCCCGGCCACTCGCACTACTCGACGGTGCCTACTGTCCGGTCCTGTGCCGACTCACCCCGTCCATCTTAGTTCGCGTCATCCCCTCAGCACCGGCTCCAGCCAAGAGCTTCAACATGGGAGACTTCAAGCCGCTCATTGGGCCCGGCCTGGGCGTGGTGGACCAGCTCATCGACAAGCATTTTGACAAGCTGCCCAACTCGGCCTTTCGCCCGGAAACCTACAAGCCATCCCGCATCCTCAAGAGCCGCAGAGACTCCAAAGCATCACGCCACTCCGGTCACAACGACTCCGGCCACAACGACGCCGACCGCGAATCCGACCGGGAGACCCAAACCGGTCGTCGAGGGCGCGACCGGCGTCACACGCATTCCACCCCACGGTCCGAGGCCGGCACGGTGCGCGACCATTACTATTCCAGGCCGACGGAGCTGTCAGAGGGTAACCTCGAGACTCATGATCGATCCATGACCCGGGCGCCTCCGAACTACGGCGACGTGAGTCCTTCCTACCCGTCAGATGGACTGTTGCCAGTATACAGCCACGCGCCTCCAACACAGAGACCGGAGTACATCCCCGAGAATCTACCACCCCCACCAATGAGTACCTACTACGACTCTCGACCTCCGCGGTCCGTGGCGATGGACCGTGGCCGCCATGTCGATCCGCAACGAGATGACGACTACTACTCCGACACGTATCATGCCCCTCGTCGGCCAAAGGCAGTGACCAGACGGAGCAGCTCATACCACGGACCTCGAAGCAAGGGCGACTACGCTCACCGTCAGCAAGTGACTCGTCACCAGGGCCGAGGCGGCGACCAGTTGGCCCGAATGAAAGAGTTTGAAGAACGTTACAAGCTGAAGGATGATCTGAACAACATGTTCACCTCTAGTCCGGAGGGTCTCGTAGGAGGAGCTGCGGGGGCGGCGCTGGGCGGATGGGCAGCACAGAAGGCACAGCTTGGGTATGCCAAGAAGGGTAGCAGACGCGAGCCGAACCCGCTCCTGACCCTGATTGGGGCCACGGTTGGGGGGCTGGCCGTCAACAGCCTCGTTGACCGGATGCAAGACAACAAGAAAGAAGCGGCGAAGAAGGAGAAGAAGTGGGAGGAGAAGTTCGGAACCGACGACGAGAGCGACGATGGGAGAAGCCGCAGGTCGAGCTACCAAGGCCAGGGGAGCAGGAGCCACCATCGCCGACGAAGGGACAGCTATGATTGACTATGATAACGACTGATGGGATATGTCACGTGATGAATACGGTCTGTACTGCTAAGCACTTGAGCGTTGAGATTGAAATTGCATTACTGATCACGTGTAATGATTTGCGATATTTCATTTCATGATGGAAATGAGGGGAAAGGTGTCATGGGTAACGTGTCTACTGTCTGTCTGTCTGTCTATCTTGTCAAGGTTTATCGAACTTGGAATCTGCAATACAATCATATCCCTTCCCCTCCGTCCAGACGTCCTGCGCACCTGCACATCGAATTTCCCCATCGGCGCTTTTCGAAAGGAAAATGTAAAAAGATACACATGCATAGCATGCATTCCTTATTTACGCTAGCGGGTGCACGAAACTGAATCTTACCCGGCGGTTGGGGTGCTGGCAAGCTATTCGGTCCCGGATTCGATCTCTTCTCGCTGCGATTGCTTTGAACTGGATTGAATGGGATTGGATTGGTTTGTTAGCATGTTGCCGTGTATGCTGCTTCGATCATTCATGCCCGACAGACGTTCTACAGTACTGTACAGTGAGTGGATGGAGTAGGTGACGGTACCTTCATTCTGTACCTAAGGTATGTATGTACATACCTTCACTTTTGATCACATGATGATGATGATGATCCTGTATGTATTGTATTGTATGTCCTACAGTAAAGTACAGTATAGTACAGTACAGTACAGTACAACAGAATACAGTAAGTACAGTACAAACAGAATATAATAGAATAAAATCCCTCTCGACCTGCGTTCCTTCCCGTGGGAAAACCCAACCCTCCCTTCCTCCCTCCCTTCCTTCCTTCCTTCTTTCTTTCTTCCTTTCCTTCTTTCCTTCCGTTCGAGCGACGGTAGATGCTTACGAGACCTTAATTTCTTCCTTCCTTTCATTCTTCCACCTTTTTCTCTTTTTCTCTCTCTCGTCTCACTCAATCACCATCGATCAATTCCATTTCCATCGACAAACGAGTGCTCGCTCCGTCCGTCCGTCTCGTCTCGTCTCGTCTTGGCAGCGGAAAGCGTGTACACGGAGCGCAGGAGACCTTGCGCGTGTGCATATCCGTGGGAGGGGGAGGAGGAGGGGGGAGATCTACATGTACTGTACTGTACTGTGTGTGTGTGTGTGTGTGTGCGTACGGATGGATGGATGGATGGATGGATGGATGGATGAATGGATGGATTCCTCTTGTACTGTGATCTGCTGGCTTGGGCGTACGAAATACGTACTGTATATACATACATACATACATACATACATACATGTCGATCAGACGCTTCTCTGGGTACAGTACAGTACAATACAGTACAGTAGCTAGCTAGCTGGCTAGCTGACTGGCTGGCGGGGTGAAGGGAAAGAGGGCCCCGATCGGGGTTATAGGTACTGTGCAGTACGGACGGCACGGCACGGCAGGGCACAGGTGATGATGATCCAGTGAGGATGCTACATCTAAGGCTCTCTCGTCGCGTCGCTGGGCTTGCGCAGCTGCGGGCCGAGGTGGGTTGCTTGCTGGGTTGCGTTGGAGGGGTGGTGGGTTTTGGGGAGGTGATGGATTTGTTCTCTCTTGGGAGGAGGGCGTGTGGGGTGGGATGGAGATCGATGTGCGGATGGGATATGGGATATGGGATATGGGATATGGGATATGGGATATGGGATATGGGATATGGGATATGGGATATGGGATATGGGATATGGGATATGGGATATGGGATATGGGATATGGGATATGGGATATGGGATATGGGATATGGGATATGGGGATATGGGATATGGGATATGGGTATGGGATGAGAAGACGGGATTGAGTCTGTGCGGGTAAAAATCAATCACCGATAGTTGACTAAGTTGACAATCAGACCAAGCATTTATCATGGTAGGCTTTCCATGACCAGAATGATATTGTTATCCACTGTGTCAGAGACAGGGCTTGAACCCTTTCTAATCGGCGGTGAGATGGAGTCACTTTCATTTTGCGCCCTTTTGAATCTCAGCTCACTGCCCCAGTTGAGGACATGAATGAAAACGAGAGCGACAAATAAACATGGTCTTTCGGGTTATTCGTATTCATTGTGTAGACTCGTTACTCTCGCACCGCTTTTCCGCGTGAAACCATGCTTCTCTCACGCCTTGATGATATCACGATACGCCCAAGATGAGCTGACACTGTCAAACTTCCCGCCTTTATTCAATCAACGTTAGCGTCACGTCTCACGCGCACTTAAGAATGAAGACTTACCAAACCGGTTCGCGCTTCTCGAATGCAGGGGTTGTCGACACGGCGTTTCGGTCCGCGAAAGGATTATCGTCGTCTTCTTCCTCAATGTCATCCTCGTCCTCATCAGGCTGCTGCACGACCGGCCGTGGGGGCGGTGGTGGTGGTGGCGCTTCACGTGGACTGGTGGGGCTCTTGTCGATAGAAAGTCCGGCGAGCTGCTGAGCTGCTTCATGTTCCTTGCCTTTCTCTGTCATTACTGTCATAATATCAGCTCTATTACAGCGAGTCAATTATGCTCTGACCTTTGTACATGTGTTGTTGATTGGCCAGCTCGTCATCGGAATCGCTGTCGGCATCAATAGAGCGATCAAGCTGCTCAAATGTCATAAGGGCCTCGACAAGCTGGTCATTGGCGTTCAGCAAAGGACCAAGGTACTTTTCGTCCGATACCAGTTGGATCTGAGATCATGTCAGCTAAAGCTTTATTTGACTGAATTGCTTGCACTTACGTAACGCAGAATCTGACGTCGGAGTTTCTTGCACATGTCAAACTCGGATTGAACGTTTTGATTTTCGGAGACTTGTTGTTGTTCTCGATTGACCATTCTCATAGCATTCATCAAATTGGTTGCTGCCAGAGAAGAGTCGGCAATGGTCTCCTTTATTTTGCCTTTTTCGGATTCGAGATTGAATGACTTTGCTTTCTTTTTCTTCTTGTCTTTTTCTTTCTTGGATTTCTTGTCCTCGGCGAGAGAGGACATCAAAGGCAAGGGATTAAAGCTAGACAGGGTTTTACTGGATTGGCCCGAGGACGCTTGGCGTGAGTGGGTTGCTGGAGCAGGAGTTTCTTCCTCCTCATCTTCACCTTCGAATGGGTTTGCTTCGGTTTCTTTCAACACCTTTGATTTCTCCTGAGTCACCATCTGCTTACGACGAGGTAGTTGCTGGCTGCTTGTTAGCTAGTCCTCTGAGCACTCACATGAGTAGCTTGCCTTGTAGAGACCCGCGATTTGTTCAAGTCCACGAGTGTTCTTGTACTCGACTGCCCACTGCCTGAACAGCTCCTTGCATTTCTTCCTCACCAGAGGATCTGAAAGATCAGAAGTTCCACACACACGAAGACGTTCCAACAGCATTTCATCAGCAAAGGCACGCTGAAAGCGCGCGCCTGCATTCGAGATCAAGCCATCTAGTAGAGTGAGCGCTCGAATTTGACGGTGTACATTGCCGTACTTCAACTTTTTCCTGATGGCGCGGGCAGCCTCTGCCGGACCAGTGGCTTGCAGGGTGATGGCCTCTACCAGGCTTGGGATGCCAGCAATATCGTCTTCCTCATAGCTCTCGCTTGTGAGATTTTCAACGGCGACGGTGACCGCAGAGTAGGGTTTCTTCTGTGAAGTCGCACGTCAGCTTGAACCCCCAGAGGATGTTGAGAAACAAGGGACAGGAACGCAGGTGATTTATATGTAACCAAGTAGGAGACACACATCACATACACAGTACAAGGAAGGATTAACTTACATTTGAGAACATGGTGCGGCTATCCCGTTCACTGAACAACTGGGGTCCCGTGACTTTTCCGTCGGCGGCGTGTGGTAGACCACTTGGCTAAACGAGATCCGATAGCTAGAAAATAACGGATGTTGATATCAAACAAGACCAAAGCCTAGATTGTGGAACCTGAAGTCTACCAGTGTATTCCCAAGGAGAAGTTGTACTGTAGGATGCGGGTCGAATAACCAGGCTGGATGCTGCTTGAAGTGGTAAGGACTTGTCTGAATAGTGCGAAGCAAGCAGTGCCAAGGTCGGGTAGTTGTAGTCGTCGCCGTAAAAGTCAAGTCAGAGCAATGAGGCTGAAGATGTCAAGGTCAATACTGATCTCGATCAAAGCACGCAAGCAAGAGCGAGATCAAGGCAGTCGAGGAGGGGTGGAATGGCGATCAAGCATTGATGTGGTCGTTGATGCATGTGACCTGCAGAAGGAGCCTCCTTGGCGCTGCTTCCGCGCTTCCCTTCCTCCTCCTCCGTCTTTGATATCAGAAGTCAAGCAGCGGCATCAACCATCGACCTGCCTCCGCCGGCTGCTTGGCACATTCACACCTTTACCCCGTGCGAGCAAGACTCTGTGGACCCGGGAGGTGTAGAAACTCCGTACAAATGTCGTTGTACCAGCCCTGGAAGCAAGAGGAGACGCGGCAGCTGGCGGCATCGACCTCGTACGTATGCCTACTGCAGGTTGTACTGCTTGCTGATATGTACCGCAGAGGTGGGAATCAGTCTGGGTGGGCCCTTTCATCATTAACCCACATCAAGACGAGTCGAGCTCCAGCCCAGTTCCTCAGTCCGCTGGAAACACTTCACGAACCGGAAGCCGCAGAACGCCTGTACGAACTTTCTCAAACCATAGCAGAGGAGCCAGCGTCGCACAGGAGGAAGCGAGGGGCTACGCAGGCAGGCAAAGGGCGTGCCGTTTCGATTGGCCAAGGATGGGAATACACAGATGAGGGAGATGCTGCGACCCCAGACCAAGGCCTCGAGTTCGAGACATCTCTTCCCAAGAGACGAGAGTCAGCACCAGGCAAACGTGCCAAACCTAGCCCAGATCGACCGAGGAATGTTGACCAAGCATGGAACCAAAGTGCTCCAACTGCAATGCCTACGCAGGACTGTGAACACGCCGACAAGCAACTGGGTTCTCAACTGACAACTCCTCCCGGGTCCGCAAGGCGGCCAACAAAAAGGCCGGTTCCTCCACAGTCACGGAACTCAAAATTCAAGCCAGGTCCGTTCCGTAATCCTGTGGTCACTAAGCCCTCATTGCCTGCCGAAGTCGATGTTCCTTCCGCAAAGACTGTTACAATTCATCGAGGCTGGACGAGTACAGAGGAGACTGTAAAGTCGCAAGCTATCGGAATTTCCAAGACAACACTGGATAAGTTGGCCGCTTTTAGGTTCAGGTTATCTGCAACAGCACAAGACCAGGACCAGTCACTGCGCGCGCACGACGACCACGTGCCAGAAAATGGAGCTGACGAGCTTCATTGTGAGGCACAAGCTCCAACATCTTCGACTGACTATGGATCTGTCCTCAGTGAAGAGATCGTTATTAATCCAGACATTCAGATGAGCCAGCAAATTAATATTCCTCAAGGGTTTCCAGCCGAGCAGCAGCCAAAGCCACTGTGCGGCAACGAAAACGATAGAAACAACGTCTTCTTCAATGATGCTCCATGGGAAATCAAGTCAAACAGTGCTGCTGACGAAATGTCTCTTGCACGGCCGTTCACTGCCAAAATTTCGGACCAATCCGCCCGCGACGAGCTCTCACAACAAAGTCGAGCCACGGCGTACTCCGCGAATGATCCCATCCGAGCATCACCACTACGTGTAACTGATTCTACTGACTATAGAGAAGTCGCATCAAACGAGAGCCAAACCTTGGGATCTGTGGGCCAAGATCATGGTATCGGCCACGGGGACCAGACGCTTAACGTTGTTCTTCTATCAGAAACCCCAACTCCGGAGAAAGCCCAGAATAACGGCGGGCGCACTATCGACCCAATTTCGAGTGCCGGTGCAGAAGAAATAATTGAAACTCCGGTCGACGTTGCACAATTCTCTGCTACCGTGACAGTCGACCCAGCTATCATCGACGAGAGACAATTCGCACCATGCCATCCCGAAATCTCAGGCAAGGTACAGGTCGGACAACCCGACTTGGATGATGTTCAAATGCTACATTGGGGCGTATCCACCGACTCCGTCTTTGGCGAGTTTGATGACGGCGAGCTCGATGACGCTGATCTGCTCGCAATGGTATCTGATCAGGTTGTCCCAGAGTTACACCCTACCACCGAATCTTCGATGAGCTTTGGTGCCTCGGCAATCGATGGAATTTGTGCCTCTGAACAAGTCAATGTAATTTTGAGCGGCAGTATCAATAATCAGCTCCCCGTTCAGCTATCGCCTCAACCGGCCGAAGTAGATGACGAATACCCGCTGGAAGAAGGACTTGAAGAAGACATGCTTTCATTGCCAGAGCACTGCCATGGAGTTGTAGAAAGCTTTCTAGTTCCGCCAAGTCTCCAATATTCCTTCGGCTACGATCAGATGTCTGGGGAAGTATATGACAAATCTCTTCAATTCTCGCCTCCGAAATCGCGGCCGTCTTCTGCATCTCCAAGGAAAACACCTGATGGGTCTATTGCTAACGTACATAGCCCGAGTCAAGCCGGGAATGCTGATCTGGTCCCAGGCCAAATGTACGACGAGGATTGGTCTTTCATCCGATCGATTCCTCTTATGCCTGATCGTGCCGCCGAAAGTTCCAGTGCTGTTGGTGTCGGCCCGGTCACAAAGCGCACCATACCTTTAGGACCACGGAAACAGCCTGTCCCATCAAGCCCGGCCAAGACTCAAAATGCCATTCAAACATCCATTCCTGGGTTGACTTTAGACGACAGCCGAGACTATGAACCACTCAAGCCATTTGCTCGACCAGACTTTCCTGGTCTGGTGGCTGACCGCTGTCCAATCGTGGGAGTCTCGGCTCAAAATTTCCTTCGAGTCTGCTTTCGAATTGGTGAGATGTTCAAAGAAGGCTCTAGGTGTAGGGCTCTCAAGCAAGACGCTGTCATTGAGCTGTTTGCCAAAGTCACATTCTCATCTCGCGAACCCGGAACCATGAAGCAGCACTTTCAATTTGCGGATCTTTGGCATGACCGACCTCCATTTCCCAACGGCCTACTGCTCAATTACATGAGTAGTGACTTGGCCGAGACTGAGAGCCGGGTCTTCGTTGGCGCTAAAGAACATTTGATGGCCAGGTGTATTGGAAGGTTGAGGAGGGACAGAAAGCACGTCACGGGCTGGCTGTTGGACATTATTAACGTGCGGCCAACTGACTGGGAAGAAATCAAATGGACGAAGAGAATCGTTAGTGCTGGCCTCGTGAAGTCCGAGAACGCGGACAACTAGCTGCTGCGAGTGGAGGATCTGATATGATTGAGAGGTTGCTCAACTGTTGCTATCACATCTTGCTAGCCATTTGGCTGAACTAACATCTAGGTAAAGCTAACTATCTGCATCTTACACAACTTTGCCCCCATTCAATCTAGATACCTAATTAGCTCAGACCAAATGAAGACAAGCTATTAGCCAAAGAGCTGCCTGTCCTTAATCTTCCTCGAACCTTGTTCCATTCCTCTAAAAGTCTTTCTATATCTGCAACAAACTCGTTTCTACTTCAACACATCATCGCTCTCAAGCGCAAAAGCACGAGGTGTCTTCGAGCCTGCCTCAGCAACTAGAACGGTCGTCACGCACACCATAAACAGCACCAACACCGAAAGCAACGGCGCTCTGGCCCTAGTCCTTGAGACATGAGCATTCCTGCTCCTAAACCTCACGCAGCAGTTCGTGCCCTTCCCCGCCGTCAGCGCCCGCTCCAGATCCGGACTTGCATCCGTGAACGTGACACAGCAGTTCACCCTCTTCCCTTTCCCATCGCGCTGTTCCCCATTCGCATTTGCCGCGTTTGCATTTGCGACTTTCTCGACGAGCAGGCGCCCGACGCTCTCTTCCAGCCACTCGATCCTCTGCTGCAGGCCTGTGATGGTGGCGAGGGCGTCGTTCGAGGTGTCGATGGCGTGGGAGGAGGTTTCGCCGCTGGCGGTGGAGGGCGCGACGCCGTAGAGGTCCGCGTACGATGCGACGTAGCTGCTCTGGGCCCCAGCGGTGGAGGCATGAGTGGTAGTGCTGGGTGTTGGACGGGGGGTGCCGGGGGATGAGTGCGTGTGGAAGCTTGGAGGGGGGGAATTGGGGATGGAGGGGGCGAGGACCGAGGGCTCGTAGCGCGAGGAGGCGAGGCTGCTTGCCAGGCCTGGGTTGTAGCTGAGAGAGTGGTTAGAGGAGGCTCCTTCTTTGGGGTGTTGGGTTATGTGAGAAGAATAGGGTGAAGGTGTAGTTTTTGTAAATCGAAGAATGGAAAGCTTGAACCTGTGGAGTGGAGGGGGGGAATGGGTTTGGGAAAGAGATGCAGCAAACGTACCTGTAGCTGGGAGGAGAGCCATGAATGCTATCCAGACTTATCGTCTCATCTCTCTGAACAACCTGAAATGCCCATCAGATACATTTCTCCCCAAGAACAATCCCGCTTTCCAAATTCCGACCCACTCGAGAACCCACATCGATTCGCGGAATCAAGCTGCCACCATCACCTCTCCAACAGAAAAGCACTTACCGGCTGATACCTCTGGCAATTCATCGTCAACCTAGCTTTCGAAAAAGATTTCAACTAAGTAGTGGGCATGTAATGAAGATAACGAGAAAGAGAATGAGGTTCTGAGGCCGAAAGCTGGAATGTGGAGGTCTGGGTGGACGCGTTAGAGACCGGGACAGGATTACGCTCAATTATGCTCGACGCGTCAGCAGCCCGCGGGACAGCCGTCGGGCGCTTTGAAGACATCTCCTCCTAATCAGGTCGTGGCTGTGTGTTCTGGCATGTAGGTGTGCGGCGTAGTAGCGCTTTGGGCTTGGGCAGTTGGACCTTGTGGTGTGGGATCTTGGGAACACGGGAAGAAAAACAAGTCCTCGAGTGGCATTTGTGTCTATGCATGTAAACGATCATATCATGCTTGAGGTGCTTAGTTGAGATTGATGTCTGGATAAAGTGCCTGGGGAAGCTTTAGTAAACGCTAGGTGACGGTCTTGAATTTTAATCCGATGATAGAAACATTCTTGTAGATAAAACTAGATTCATTATAAAAGTACTAGAAGCGTCGTCTCTTTTCTCGCTCGCAAAGACATGTAATTCCACCCCCTTCTCTCCCAAGAAGCTTAATCGCCAACCAACCCAGGCCACTTCTCCTTCAAGAACTCGACGACGGCATCAGGCCCCTTCTCAACTTGCAGTCCCTGCGGAATAGCCATCGTCTTGATTTCTGGGACGACTTCTTTCGCTATCCTTTGGATCTCGTCGCTCTCTTCTTTGGTCCACATTGAAGCACAGAACTTCGGATTGTGTCAGCGAGGTACCATCTATTACTTGTACCACCCCTGGGATCCAGCGCCTGGAGGTTATAATGGAAGAAATTTTAAGGAAATTTGTGCCCTACCAAGACATCTGGTTTATTCCTCTCGCACATGGCTCGGACGTCTTCAACTCCTGGTTGGGATCAGCAAGCTATATCTCGTGTTGGGCGTCATGCTTCGATAACATGAATAACATTCCGAGTTCGGAAACCCATGTAGGTTTCGTGTTTTTATCAATATTGAAGAACAGCAGCAGCAAACACATACTCTCGGCATTTTCAACATGGTGGATCGTGTATTCTTCCTTCACGTCCTCGACAACCCGCCCAACCAGGCGCTTTGCTCGCTCGGGTGCAGTATTGACTGTGCACAATTTGTAAGGACCTTTGGGTGCCATTGTTTAGTAGAAGAGAATAAAACGAATACGGATATGCGAAAGAGATAGGAGAGATGACTTTATGGTTGTTGTTAAGTAGAACAACTGTAGTGAGCGAACATGGTCAAGGAAAGTGGGGAGGGTGTTGTGGAGATGTGGACGGGATTTGCTTCGGCAAGGACCCGGATAAGTCCTTTCCTTCTGATGACAATTACTTCAGAAAAGGAAAAGAGAAAAAGAAACCCCATCATCGTGTAGGAATTGGTATCCTGCTGAGTTTTACATCCTCAACCTGGATTCATCTACTACTTCTATTCCTCTCTACTTGGATGTTACCATAACCATTCAAAGTGGACGAATGTCAACACTTTGATTGTCAAGCCTACCTACTTACCTATACACATGCTCTCACTAGGTCATAAGAGACACGAGAATCGCTTATGACTAGCTGCGGCGGTTCTGAGCCAGCTTGAATTGCTGGCTCGATTACGCCTCTCCAGTTTCGCAGAAGGGAGGGATGGATTAGCTTCTATTTGCCGTCCATAGGAATTCAAGATGCCTCGAGAAAGAGCTAGTACTGTAAGTAGTTAAGAGCAAGACCGAAGTGTACCATCAAATCATAACAAACGCAAGGCAAGTCAGGACAGAATGAAAGCTGAAAGACGTCTTTTCCCTAAAAGGCCGCTCAATCTAAACGAGGCTGAAGAAGATGCGATTGCTTCTGGATATTACCGTTGATGCCAAACATTTGGTCTTCCAAAAGGTACCTTGCGTGTTTGTAGCGAGTCAAGCCGACAACGTCGATCGCATCAGGTGTCCCTCTATCAAATGTGCCGCCATCGCCGAGGTACTTCCGAACTGCACGATCGCGTCCTCCACCACATCACAAAACGCGTTCAATATCGGAACATCACTAGAAGCAAATGCACGCTCACCATGTCGACTAGAAGACTTGTAAACCGGTCCCGGGCCAGTGAAGCCGCTTCTCCAGCTCCTCGCCGCCAGCCTATATCTTCCGAAACATCTTCTCGTCCGCAGCAGGCGCCTCAAGCGGAACTGCCTCCTTACGAACCTCCGGCTTGCCCACTATCGACAGAAGCTCAGCAAAAATTAATTGCGCTATACAATGCCCATGCCTCCAACAAGTACAAGACGCATATCAAGGGTGCTATCTCAGCGATCACAGCTGCTGCTGGAGACGCGAACGAGCGCCTCACAACCCGGCAGGATGCTCTCAAGAAACAGATCGAGAAACGCAAAAGAAATGCCCAAGCCGACGTCGATGACAAGATACCCGATAGCGAAAAGAATGAAGAGATGTTCACTAAGCAGCTGGAGAAGAAAGTTCCAGACATCACAAAGAAGGCAGAGGCAGCAATCATCGAATTGATTGATTTCGGCGACGAGCTCTCAATGCAAGCATCCATCTTTCGAGATCTGAGTGAGACGATTGCTTCCGTCCCGGTGCCTCAGCCCCCAGCTTCTCGTA
Organism: Blumeriella jaapii; assembly: GCA_009599575.1. Classification (NCBI taxonomy): domain Eukaryota; kingdom Fungi; phylum Ascomycota; class Leotiomycetes; order Helotiales; family Drepanopezizaceae; genus Blumeriella; species Blumeriella jaapii. The sequence goes on along the minus strand of VWND01000007.1, from coordinate 850,156 downwards.
GACGACGAGTTCATTCCGGAAGTGGTGAGGAGAGCGAAGAAGAAGATCCCGAGCTTCTGGTCGAAGACGACGAAAACTTGAGTGCACTTGCGTTGCTCAAGATAGCGAAGGATGACTATGCTACCAGGTACAATTCGAGGACTAAGCGCTCCCGGTACGTGTTCCGATTATTGCTTTAAAGCCAAGCTGATCCCTATCTCAAGATATGCCGATCACAATGATTTCAAGGGCTTCAAAGGTGCCGTGCATGCGGCTCGGAACCCTGGTGGCGGCGTCCTTCCACCTCATTCTAGCACCTTCTTTCCGGAAGAAGATGGAGGTACAGATGCAAGATCCCGAAGACGGCGCAACAACACCACAGATAACACGAATAACGAGGTTGAGGACAGTGACGATGATGTGGTTATAGCTGGTGCTTCGGTCAATCTGAAATGTCCGTTGAGCGCCAGAATCATGGAGCACCCTTACAGCAACGACCAGTGCAACCATTCTTACGAAAGAGAGTATCTCATAGATTACATCAACCAGCAGGGTACCCTGTTTCGCGACCCAAACAGGCCTGACGAGACTGAGAAGAAGGCCAAATGTGTCGAGGTTGGCTGCGATGCCGTACGTACCTCGAATCTGCACTCAATCTGGTTTGCTAATGCTTTGCAGATGTTTGGTCTGAGCAATTTCCATGATGACGAGGTCCTGCGACGATATGTGAAGTATGCTCAGAGAGAGGAGAAGAATCGAGCTCAAGATGAAGAGGACGACGACGACGAGCCGCGTGGAACGCAGTCCAGTCGCCCTGAGCAAATTGATGACGAGGACGACGATGATGCTGTCGATATCGATAAGGTAGACCGGAGAGAAGAGACCGCAAGGATCAAGCGTGAGCGTGCCAAGGGTAGGGGACTAGGCATGGCTCCTAGTCAGAGCCAGCGATATGGCGGACAGGACACTGACGAGGAAATGAATTAGAACTGTTGACAGCGATTGATTATGGTACTAGAGGCGTGTTGTGAAGTGCCCGCTTGTATATTACGATTAAGGGTTCACGCCACAATTAACGGCTGCCAAATCCCAGTGCAAAGATTCATATGAGTGAAAGCTTCAATGTGAGCACTTATTCAGTTTATCGCTTCAGCCCCTTTACTTGCTCCTATCCTGAGTTTTCGGGTCCTCGGCGGTCTCTCTTGCATGCTTGTTGTCCTTCACCTTCTTCTGATATCTTCCTTGCAGCAACTTCATTCTCAAGTCGTTAGTGGCCTTTTTTGCATGCTTCCTTGCATGCTTCTCGTTCCTCAACTTCCTTCTTTCGTCCTCCAACTTTTACATGTTAACCTTTTCGGTCGCAATCCTCTCCAGCCAAAGATCATACAAGATAGCCTTCCGCTGGTGACCATCACCTGAGCCTTGTACACACAATACGTTGTGATAGCATTGTTCCCCTCATGTTGCATATTCTGCAAATAAGCCTCGCCTTCAGTTCTCAGCCTCGCGAAGGAAACTTCATCGTGGAGCGCCGATACACCTTCACATCCTACCAGTCCTGCCCAACTCTCGAGCTTCTCATTTTCGACGTCGATGAGTAGGCCTGCAGAGACGCCAGTTGCCACGCCGAGAAGTTGCATCAGTTACCTCCTTACCCATTCACAGAACCCGTCTCGCAAGAACAGAACTGTTGCAATGTCAGAATGCAAAAAAAAAATTCATTTGGGTTAGGGTCATGCCCATCTCCTCTACCTGTAGCCGAGAGCCCCCGCACGGCACATCAGGAAGGAATCCGTCGGCCACGCCTCTGTCGCGTAACTCTGCCCGGCACGAATCTGCACGCTCTCTGTCGACATGTGTCTCACCAAAACACTGCTTATCCGATGTGTCCCTAAGGACAACAGAGTCCTCGCCCCGCTTCTTGGAAATAGCTTTCGGACTGGAGTACGTGGTCGGGATCCTCTACCTGTATCTTCTGGGCTTGATGGATCATCAACACTAGTTCCTCCGATCGGGAAGAAATCGTGTGGGTGGTATTTGGCGTGGCGCTGGCCACGAATCATGAGACCGACGAGGCCTTTCGTACCCACCTTCACAAGGAGGGGTCGAAACCGCTCTGGTATGCGATCTTGGTTGTTCTGTTCGATTTGTTCTCTTCTGCGTTTCTAAGGAGCGTTTTGGGTAGAAGCACTTTGGACATGACTGCCTAACGCGATCTCGACACGCTGGCACGTGTGTTATCACGTGATATCTCTACCACTTCTGCCCTGTTCACGCTCCATTTACCACTTCTACGACCTTCCCCACGGCTGAGAAGAGACCTGAGAAGATAGCGAGACTAGGTAGGCGCACTTAGTGTCTTTACATATCCGCGCAAAGTAAACAAGAAAACGTGATCATCAGGGCTGAGCTGGGGGTCCGAAGCAAGGAGTAAGAAAGAAGTCATGGTACATTAAAAGGGTTGGCCTGGGAGTATCTCGTATAGGCCAGAAAGCTTCATAATACAGTATAGCAAGGATAATTTTTCTCTTTCCATGGATCTGTGCTTGACGAGTGGTGAAGAGCGATTAGCAAATCCCTTCTTCTCTCATGGCGTGTCGTCGAATCTTGGATCTACGAGAAAGCCGTTCGTAATAGAAAGTGGCTCCTGCTTCCAGCAAGCAAATAATTGGAAGCATTAGAAAAGGAAACGGAAATAGGTGCCCACAGTTTGAGATGGATGTCGTACCTACGGAACCACAATTCGCTTACCACACTACTGGCGCACCCACGTCAAGATGGCTTCGCTTTTCACAAGGCGCCTATTCGCCGAACACCTCGCCATTTCTTGTACACTACTTCTCTAGTCGCTTCACCTCTGATTCCTCGGTCCTGCGATGTCGTCCGAGAAGGAGCTGGAAGAGCTCTCTCACCCCGAATGTAAGCTTGTAATTTTATCTCACGCTCGAGACTCTCTCCCACTGTCAAAAACGTGCTAATTTTTCCCGCAGTCTGGGACAATCGCTACGCCGCCGAGAATGAAGCTGCAGAGGGTGCGGATATGAAGTCTTTCGAGTGGTTCCGCGATTTCGGGAAGCTGAAGAGGTTTTTCGAGACGTGGTTGCCGGCGCCCGGTGGTCCTGAGGTGTTGCTGCACTTGGGTTGTGGGAATAGGTAATCTATTCCTCTATGTTTCCTGAGCGTGATGTAAAGCTGCTAAAATACCACAAGTACGTTGACGTATGATCTCTACCAAGAAGGCTACAGACATCAGATCTGCGTGGACTTCTCGCAGGTGGTGATAAATGCTATGCTGGCCAAGTACGCTGAGCTGGGGCAAAAATGGTTGGTCATGGATGTGCGGAAGTTGGATCTCCAAGAAGACAGTATAGATGTGGGGATTGATAAGGGGACTCTGGATGCTTTTATTCATGGGAGTTTGTGGGATCCGCCGGAGGATGTGAGGACAAATGTTGGCGCCTATGTGGACGAGGTATGCTCTTCCCATATCACGCTGTGGCTCTGAATCTGGGGGTGATTTGGCATAGAGAACAGTGGCTGGGATACTAATGGTGGCGTAGGTTGCAAGAGTTCTGAAGCCGGGTGGGAAATGGCTTTATATCACTTACCGTCAACCACACTTCATGAAACCTTTGTTGGAGAGAGAAGGGAAGTGGAAGCTGGAGGTTCATGTTATTGATGACCCCGACGGGGCAGGAGGCTTCGAATACTTCGGTTTCATCATGACTAAGCATGCAAAGTCGACTTCATGACGGATACCAAATGTACAAAATAAAAAGCTCTAATCGTTTATCACGTGTGATGACGGCGAGACTGCAAGTATCATTGGGGGACGTAGGTCTAACTGGTGATTGTGTGTAACCCGGCTCTGACGTGGCAGCACTCACTTCTTAAGGCCAATGACCCAAGTCATGTATCCAGTGGGCCAGGTATGTTGTTCATGCCCGCTCTTGACAGTCCAATCGTCACATGAAGCTCCACACTCTTTCATCAGCGCTTGTACCTCTTCAGCACTCCTCGTACGTAACGAGGAGACGTAACCGTCGAAGACAAGTACAAAGGGTATTATGGGTATCACGTATGTGAAGAAGAGGTGGCCCGGAGACCGCCAGAAGTAAAAAGGGGTGATAGCGAACATCAACAGACCCATGCCAAATATGGTCAACAGAGAGGAAAAGGTTCGCTCTTGAAGCTCAAAAATACTGCGGAGATTGTCAGTGTTTCACTGCTCAAGCTTTTGAAGCAACATCATACCCAAACCCATCGGCAGTCTCGATTGTGTTCTTCAGAATGGCCATCCCAAGCTTGTTTTCGAAATGGTGAAATGCAAGGTTATACAACCGAAATATCTTCCTCCCATCCGCCCCATTGAGACTCGAAGGAGCATTGGCAGCATCTACCGACTCAGAAACGAAGCTCAGGTGCTCACTGCGCTTCGACGCATCTGTCCAATCTGGTATGTGGGGATGTAGATCCGTCAAGATGAACTGCACTGCATCATTTGTAGGTGCAGACGTTCTCGAAGACCGCAAATTCGGTGCCGCCTTGGAGCCACTGGTTGAGGTCGCAGACGAAGAAGCAGGTACATGAGAGTGCAATTGAGCGTTTAAATCCTTCTCAATGAAGGGTGTAGGGCCTCCTGCGCCTGCACAAAAATCAACGTAGGTATAGTTCGTGACATCGTCAGCGAGCGTTCGGTGGAGGGTGTTGGCGACAAGCTGAGCTGGCGATGCTTTCTGCAAGATGGGAACTCGGAAAGTCCAGCAGAGAGTGAGGCAGGATTGGACCTTTTCGCGGAGGTATTGAGGGAACCTAGCGGATTGTTGAGTCAGTAGAGCTTTGGGTAAGGAATTGAGAGGCGGCTACCAAGCTTGATCGTTGATCTCATAGAAGTGTATTCGAGGGCAAAGAAGAACCATCGTGGCTTCAAATGCAAGTCGATTGGGAGAAAACTACAAAGCAGGAAGAGGATGATGCTTTTGTATAGGTCGTCGGCGTGTCGGATACTGGTTAAGTAACGTTGGAGTTGAAAAAATAAGGCCGGCGCCAAGACATCGTAACGCCTTCTTGAACCCAAAGAACGACACCTCTTCCCTCCAGCTACACATCACGAGATGCACGCATCAGCCATTCTGTTGCTGTTGACGTGCGTTTTCACTGCTGTGTATTTTCTGTTTCGAAGTCCAACTATAACGCGAAATGGAAGGGCCTTAAGGTGAGCCGTCGATTTGATTCGTTATGTCACTGCTTTCTCTCAGAAACAACAATATTGAAAAACGGGTGTTCATCCCGAATTCTGGATGGTCCTATTGAAGCTTTATTGACTTTTACTTTTCGCATGAAAATCAAAGACAGCGCCTCAAGCTTGTTTGCTGACCACCATGTGAAGACGACCTCCCAACACCTTGCCCCTTGTGGGAAATGGTATCCAATTCCTTCAGGCGCGCCACAAGCTGTTCTCTTGGTTTGTCAAATGCGAACGTCAGTTCGGATTTGAGACATTCCTAATTTCAGTCCCTTCGTTGCCAGGTGGAGTAGTAATCAATGATCCGAAGAACCTTGAGTATGTTTTTAAAAATGAGGGGATTTTCGCTAAAGGTGACTTTTTCAAGAGACGTTCGTGGGATCTGTTTGGTATTCGGGCCGCTCTACTTTATTTCCAGGACTGGGAGCTTACACTGAGCAGGAAACGGCATCATCAATGCCGACGGTGATCTGTGGAGAGTCCAGCGAAAAGCCGGTCTTCAATTCTTGAACAATGCCAACCTGAAGATACTGACTGGTGTTGTTCTTCCTGCCTACCTCAACGAGACTGTAAAATTTCTCCAGGGTATGGAAAGTGGCAGCATGATTGATTTGGAGGAAGTCTTCCTCGAGTTGACTACACAGATTATGGGTAGAACTGCGTACGATGTAAGATTCTCCCATTTCTGGCCCCCCAGTCATCAAAATGTGCGATTACTTGCAGCTGAATGTTGCACAGATGGATATGCATAGCTCGGATCCCTTCTCTAAGGCGTTCGACTACGCCTCAGGTGCCACTGGTGAAAGATTTCAGAACCCCTTGTGGCAAATTACAGAGATGTTCCTTGGAACAAAGTTCAGAAAATCAGTCAAGACAGTCAAAGAATTTGGTTCCAAGATTGTTACCAGTGCTATCGAAACTAGGAAGAGTAAAGTACACAGATCTATTGCTGGAAGTATAGATCCTTTAGCTTCGATGTCTGGAAGCTTGATCAATTCCTTGTTAGATTCTATCGACGATCAAGACATGGTTGCAGATGCTGCCCTGAATTACCTTTCTGCCGGTAAGCTCAGTCTGGTAATGAAGAAAACCAATGGCTGAATTTCCGTAGGTAGAGATACGACTGCCCAAGCACTAACATGGACTTTCTATCTTCTTATGCGGAATCCTAGTAAAATCGAGGCAATCAGACGAGAGGTTATGCAGATGATTGAGCTATGCGCTTCAAAAGAGTCAAACACGCCCATCGACCAAGAACTTGACCACGCCCGTTTCCGACCAGTCGCCCTCCCCTACGTTACAGCCGTTTTCTATGAAGCGCTGAGATTATACCCCCCTGTACCATTCGAGCTTAAGCAATGTGAGAAAGCTACGACTCTGCCTGACGGCACCTTCTTGCCAAAGTCGTCTATCCTGCTGTGGTCTCCTTGGGCTATGAACAGATCTCGACTCATTTGGGGTGAAGATGCCGAGGATTTCAACCCAGAACGGTGGTTGGCAGACGGCGCTTTGATATCCAAAACTGCATTCGAATACCCAGTCTTCAATGGTGGTCCAAGAACGTGTCTGGGGAAGTCAATGGCACTAGCTATTGCTGTACAAGTCATTGCTACATTGCAAATGAACTTTGATATCGAGCTTACCGAAGACAAGGAGCGGATCAGTAAGAATAGCCTTACATTGCCGATGGAAGGCGGCCTTCCTTGTCGTATCAGCTTGCGAGATGGTAATGTGTCGGGGCAGTAAATGATCATATGACGAAAGGAATAAGGTAAGTACTTAGCAAAAACCATCCTAAGGACTTGTTGAACCTCGATTATTAATATATGTCATTAGACTAACGGAATTTTGTTGCCCTGGAATGTTTTGCTCGGCTGGTTTTCGATGCGAAAGACTTGATTGGCATTTCAAAGCCCAAAGGGCTTGCCAATACGTCTCAAAGTTTATGAATTCATTTTTGTCCAATCCTGGAGTCTCAAGGAATCACTGGGGCGTGTCGATCTACCCCGGAGTAAGGCTGGAGCGCTTCTCTATTGGACGTTGTTCCACCACATCGGTGTGGGCAGCTTACAAACTACCTGCTATCATCATCATCTTTAGAATCAAATTCAAGCTTGAGTGAGTTCGGGGTGTTCTTAGATTGTATGCAAGTGCTTACCATGCATAACATTATTAACGTACCACAGCTATCCCATGAGTATACACAATCGCGAAATGTTGGAGTGGGTCTCCAAGCGGAGCACATAAAGAGTGGCAGCTTTCCATGATGCGACAACATTCACATGTTCATCTATGCACTTGGTTCTTTCAAACATTTCAGTATCTCGATTCAAGCTATGGCTGCTTACACTACTGAGTTCGTTGCTGCCGACGGTCTGAAGATATTCTACCGTGAAGCAGGACCCAAGGAGGCCCCAGTCATTCTTCTCCTCCATGGCTTCCCCAGCTCGTCTCATCAGTTCCGAAACCTCATCCCTCTTCTCAGTCACAAGTACCGCGTTATCGCACCAGACCTGCCCGGCTTCGGCTTCACCGAAGTCCCTGACGAGCGCAAGTACTCCTACAGCTTTAAAACATAGCCACGAGTATCGCATCCTTTCTGGATGTCCTCGAAATCAAAAAGTTCTCCCCTTATGTCTTCGATTACGGAGGACCCACTGGCTTCCGGCTCGCTCTCCAGCGGCCAGAAGCAATCCAAGTGATCTTCACGCAGAATGGCAATGCCTATGAGGAAGGCCTGGGAGAGTTTTGGGCTCCGATCCAATCCTTATGGATCAATGACACTGAAGAGCAACGCAAAGTCATCGCAGGAGCCGTTCTCACGCTCGAAGCAACAATCTGGCAGTATGCAAACGGCTCTCACGACCAGCCCTTCGCACCTGAAGCCCCATACCTCGACTTCGCGCTGATGGAGCGGCCTGGCAACCATCAGATCCAACTTGATCTCTTCTACGACTACCGAACCAACCTCCCCCTATATCCGAAGTTTCAGGAGTACTTTCGAAAGTCGCAGGTTCCGCTCATTGCTTTCTGGGGCAAGGGCGACGCCATTTTCGTGCCGCAAGGAGCTACTGCTTTCAAGAGGGATTTACCGGATGCCGAGATTCATTTGTTGGATACTGGACATTTCGCAGTGGAGACTAAGACGGCTAAGATTGCGAAGTTGATGTTGGAATTTTTGGAGAAGAATGGTATCTGACCTGGGAATTAGACGGCCATCTTTTTGACAACTAGCGTTTGAGATGCTTCCAGCTGAATGCCAAGCCTTAATTGTTTGTGTTCATTTAATCTGTAAAGTGCAGACGAAAGATTGAGAACCTCAGCCACAAAACCATTCGAACCCTCGAACCCCGACCTCAAGTCTTTACTTCTTTTCAAGATCCCCATCATTGTCCCCATTTTCTTTGAGATCCGAGGTCTACCTCGAGGCTCGATCACGGAGCATCTACCGACAGCCGTAAAAATGGGTATGTACCCGTGGTCTTCTAGGCCTCATCATCGCCGCTCGGCGTCATGCGGTGTACAATCAACGGGACTCGTTCCCAGGCATGCTTGGCCAACAGATTGTGGACTTCCTCCTGCGCCTCGAATCTGAGGAGATCGGCATCAAGGCCTCTTGAGTCAGAGAAATTACCATACTCAATCCTGCAATCCTTCTCCCGTCCTTGCTGTCAGGCCCTTGGCCAACAATGTGTTTCGCGTCAAGATCTAACATGAAGACACATTGGGTCAAGAAAGGTTCCAAGCCGTCAATTGAAGTCCAGAGGCACTATGCGAAGCTCGGCTTTGTCAACGGTATAGTCGGTGGCCAGACGCTCGACGATTGGTGCTGCGTCTTCCACAGAGCACAAGGAGCGGAAGCGCTTCCCGAGATCTTAAACGGAAAACCGAAGCATCTCCAAGACAGAGATACGCCTCATCTCATGCCATAGTCACTCCAGACCACACACTCGTAAGAACAGGAACGCTGAAGTTAGATGCTCTCTATCTGACTTTCCAAAAAAGGGCATAATGTGCCAACGGTCAGTAAGTGACAGGGAAGCCCATCCTTTTAGCCATTAACCTCTCATCTTAGTCCTGCTCGTCTTTTGTGTGGCCTTCAATGTTAAGCCACTAGTAACCTCTCTGTGTCTCTGTAGCACTCGTAGTTTCTGAAACCAAGAAACTCGAGGCCAACGCAGGTACTGTTCACGACTCCGGACCGGTAAAGATTGACGACATCACTTTCAGCGGATTGAGGAAAGAGGGGAAAAGCGTACATGGAGAAGATGGAAAAGGCTGGAAACAACCCATAAACTAGGAGGCGGCGTGAATGATGAGGTTGGCCGATGTACAGTATTCTCGAGCTATGTGCTGATTGAGATTGGGTAGCTCGGAGGGATCTTGTTTATAAACCTATTTTCTGCGGACTAAGGCACACACACCACTGCGCCTCCTTGAGGTTGTAGTATCATCTGACTTTCTGCTTACTCTCATTGCCTCCCTGGATAAATTGTTCTCTCGGCAGCTACCGAGATTCTCGACAAACCGTCATGTTTGTCCATCTTCTTAGGCAGAAGTACAGTGCGTCTTACACCACGACGGAAGGACGTCGCCACGTCCTCCTTCTATATTCCAGTTGTTCTTCAAGTGACTTCAAATTTTATTTCTATTTTTGATCAAGAATGGCCAGAGAAGATTGGAAGATCAAATACGAAGATCGCTCTCGAGCTTCCGAAAGCTCTGTATTCGAGACATTGCACTACAAAAGACATTACAATTATACGCTCTTCAGCGAGCGACCCAATGATAGCCATACTAGTCCCACCCTATATGTACAGATTCGTAGCAACCCCTACACAAGTTTCGACGCCTCGCTAAAAATGCCATCAAGTCAGACTTGCTCGTTCCTCAGGCTACTCGGCTTGTGCTTCGCACCACCAGATATCCTCCAATCGCTGCTCCTGACCTGACCCAACCTCTTGAGCGTCGAGTAGCCTCTCCCTAATCCACCTGCTGAAACGTGTGCCTCCCAATCAGGCTGGTCATCTCCTTCCCATTCGTCGAGATTCAGCTTCTCTGACGAGCCTTCCGCTTTGGTTTTGGCCTCCAGCTCTTTTTGCTTTTGAATCGCATCCATCATGACTTCCCAGCTCTCGAATTGTCCATCACATGCATTCCTCGCGCAATCGCAATCGCAGCCGCCAGGGCACATGGTATCTCCGGACGCTTGATACTCAGATAGACAGTCCACATGTGTAGCGCAGCCACAGGAGAGGCAAGGCGCGAAGAGCGCACTGATGGGCTCCAGACAGATCGTGCAGTGAAGCTGTCGTTGGGTAGTTTTGCACCTTTCGCAGCGGCCAACAGCTCCTCCAAAACTGGTACCTACAAGAGGCTCGAGGCGCGTCTCATGCTTCAGACAGTAGCCTGTCACGTCAAGTCCTAGGACCGAATTTGGCAGGATCGGTACCTGAACACCGTGGTCTTTCTTCCCAAGTATAATTGGAGATGGGGGCGGTTCGCGGTTCAAGGAGTGTAGGTTGTTGGGCCGAACAGAGGGGGCGCGCGATCTGCTAACCGGACTGTCGGACTCAGCGAAATAGTCCTTGAGGCCATTGAATTTCAGGACCTCGAGACGTGCTAGGGGGTGACCCCATACGTAAAGAAGCTCCGCGTAGGCCTGCCGGTAACCTGCATATAACGCTATGTGGCGCAGGTCCAGCAATGGGGCGCTCATACATCCCTCGTCGTCAAAAACATTTTGGATGTCCATGGTCAAGCTGATTCCAGTGCAACAGGAAGGTTGCCAATCAACATGAGTTTTTTCATCCTCAGTAAATGTTGACCTGTCGGGAGTATTTTGCTCTTTTACGCTCCCAAGGACAGTTGTGTTACCCCATGTAATGGCGCTAGGGGTCAATGAACTCAACATTTGCTCAACCGGGCTTGGACGTTTCCGACTGGAATGAGTCGGAGGTGATGATGACGCGGTCATGGAGAACGGGCGTGAAAAACTTGCAGCAAAACTATGTGCAATTCCTGCATTGACTCTACGAAAGCTTCGAGGGTTTTCAGGCGATGTTGACAGACTCTGTGTTTGCTGATTGAGAAATTCCAAACTCGTCCGATTTGATCGCAAAGGAGGTGTCTCACCGCAAGAGTATGGTGCTGAGGCAGGATCGCTTCCCCAAGCTCCGTTTGAAGATCCGATGGAACCATATAAACCAGAAGGAGTGTGCGACACCTTAGGCGTCGAGGACACAGAAGTGATGGGGGTATTCTGGTACATGCTCCATGCCGCCACATCCGTTGGAAAGTAGTCGAGAGAGAACGCTGGTGTTTTCATTGATATTGGTGTGTGGGGCTGGGACATTTGCGTCTCTGCGTGCGAAGCTGCATTACTTGCAAGTGGTTCGCTGAAGACACATGATAGCATGGCTAGCATTTGGACATCTGCAAGACGCTCAAAATGTGCGAAGAGGTCGCCGATCAAGTCTTTCGCAAGTGGATTGGCACCCCATTTCACTCTGCCCGATAAGTTCTCTCTGTGACTGTGCGTATCATAAGATACGTCTACGCCACTATCCGACCCACTGCGTCGACGTTTGCTTCGAATGGCCCCCTTCTTTCGTCTGATGGCCTCTTTTGCTACCACAAGTACGGGCTCTTTTCTGTGAGACTGGTTGAGGACTTCGAGAGGCACTTCATTATGCAGCAGAATAGCAGCATATCTCCACACATCAGCTAGCTCCTTGTAACCTTGCTGTTGAGCCGCCTTTGCATTATGCTCACAGACATCCGGACCTTCGCCAAATACGGCATAGGCTTTCGCGAGCGCGAGCTTGGACGGCAGCAAATGGTTCATGTCGTGTAGTGACAGAAGGTTTTTCGGTTTTGAAGATCTCGTTCTTCCCAATCCGGTCCCAGTACCGGTTCCCGTGCCAGTTCCTGTCCCGTTGGCACTAGATCTTTGGGAAAGGATTGTGGGAGAGCCTATTTTGAATTGCCTCCGCCCAGATCGGCGAAAATAGTCAGACATTGGGAATCGAGAGATGCGGAAGTGAGAGGAATCAGAATCGCTCGATGACGACTCATCTGAATCGTCAGATACTTCCGAGTCCGTCTTGCCCTCTGAAATAAGAGACATAGCATTGATTCGGGGGACAGGTGATGTATTATTGTTCAATCGACCAAAAGTCTCAAAGACCGGATCTCCTTTAGATCGTGCGTTGTTCTTGACAACGAGGGTTTCGAGGAGTGACTTTACTTTGTCTTCCTTGGGAGGGAAAAAACATGCAAGTTTTCCATTTGCACAGAACCGGGCACCGCATAGTCGCGGAAGCGGGACATTTGCATTGGTATATCTTGGTAGAGGTGTAGATCCCCCAGCGTTCGGGCCAATTTCCTGAGATGCGATTACTGTTGGGATATCGCCATCGTCATCTTCACTGGAGCTCTCATCAGCTAACGCATCCATATCGTCACTTAAGTCTCCAACGTCTTTGAAGAAAGTCGTGCTAGTTTCAAGGTCGACCTCTCCCAGTAAGTAGCAAAAGGCTGCATCCAAACAGCCTTGTTTGCGAGGAATGAAGCCAGCAGCTATCTGGTGTATTTCCCGCTTCAGTTTTGCATATGTATCATATGGCATGAGAGACGTCTTCCCCAATATGAAGTTCGGAGCCTTCGACTCGGGATATTGCTCGGGGAAGATGATGGTGACCTTGATATAGATAATGTCTCCGTCATTGCCCCAGGGCCCGTTCATCGAAGCAACGACTGTTCTTTTGTCCATGTTGACATCTTCAAAGGTGATTTTAGGCAGTTGCTCGTGGATGCGGATGATTTCGTCGTGGAGAGTCTCTGGTTGGTCCCAGTCTCCATCCTCATCGAACTCTGGGTTCAGAAGAGATAAACGTCTTGATGGTGAACGCTTCAAGGAGGCTCCATTCTCAACCTTAGTTGCAAACTTGATGCCGGTCATCCATCCAATCTGGTTTTGATATTGGTCATCCTGCTTGTTTGATTTCTCCTTACCCTTCATGGCAGGTGCTCGTAGGGTCGCCTGTGTTTGAGCAGCATGAGGGTGATTGACTCTCTTCATGCCCGCACCGAGAGCACCGATCTTGAGACCAGAGCTTCCTGGTCGAGGACCGGTGATAGTTGCAGCTCGCTTTTCGGTTGAGGTAGTGTCCACTGTTCGAAAAGTCTTGTAAACGGCACCTTTGCGAGTGAGATTCAGCCTTTTCTTCACTTGATCTCCCTTCACATAACCCACGCGCTGAAGAATTTCCGGATCTACGTGCTGCAATCTCAGTTGACTATCCTCGCCCCACGATACCAGCTGGAATTCTCTGTTGTCAATCCCATCATCGATGCTACCTCGACTTCTCCAAAGAAATTCCTTCACCCTAGAGGCTCCATGACCATGGAAAGTCGTCACTGCATGGGCGTAAGGATCCTTGTCTCCTCCACTCAGTCGGCGGTCGTAAAGATGGAGATTACCAGGGGTGTCTTGAGGCATCGCTAATACGCCACAGCCAAAAGGCGTGTGTCGAGCTCGCCAAACAGGGAAATCGGTACGAATGATGCGTTCAGGCTCATCGAATTCATTCCCATAATCCCAGAATTTGATACTTTTATCCAAAGAGCATGTCACTATCCCGGTAGACCTTGTCCTGTTCCAATCGATTCCATAGATCTTCGACTCGTGTGCGTTGATGGATCTCAGAGGAGCAGCTCCCTTTCGATCATCCCATATTCGCAACCATCTATCATGGGATGAAGCAAGAACGTGAGAGTCCTGTCGATTGCATTTGACCTGTGTCGCACCAGCGAACCAATCACAGAAAGTCAAGACTGGCTGTCTTGGTCGGCGTAAATCCCAACAGTGCACATAGCCATCCACAGCGCAAGTTGCAAGCATATCAGGGTGGTGTGCAGAGAAATTGAGATCCGTAATCGCTCGTGTATGTCCATGCAGTGTATGTTCAATGGACCCCTGGGACGAGTCCTCTGGCATATTCAGGTTCCATACCAATGCTTTCTGATTTGCCGTGCTGACTACCCAGTTCTCGCGAGCAGCAAAGGGGGACCATTGCACGTCCGCAACCAGCCATGGAAGCCCGTGCCGAAGATGGCGAGGGGGGTTCAGGGGATGATCAAGATCAATGATATCGAGCCCGTCGGTACTACGCAGTTTGGTCAAACACGATCCAAGAAGATAGAGGAGGGTGTGTAAAGACATCAAGACTTACGAGGCAAGCGCAACATCTCGTCCCGAAGGCGAGATTGTCGCAGACCCAACCTTGCGCTCGACATGAATGGACACATCTGCTTCGAATGTAGTGCTATCGAAAGCAGACCTGATGGCCTTCCCTTTCTTCAGCTCATCCATCGTAGCTTTTGAGGAGGTCGTGCATCATCGTCGAGCTATCGAGCTACTATTCCAATCCGATATTGGTGTTTGTTGGCAACGCGCGGTTACACCGTGCATGGTGTAGTACGTCACGAAACTAGCATATCAGTAGTCGAGAATTCGAGTTTGCGTTCACAAGATCGAGACCAAGGCAAAGTGATATTAAGGTGTTGTGGTCGTCGTCGTTATTGTTTGGAAGATATCGAAGGCTTCAAAGCTCCCCCTCTTTGGGTCTTGCCAAGATCGGCGTTTGCCGCTCTCCAAGGCTCCTGACAAAGGCTGCGAGAGCGAGAGAATAAACATTGACGCACTCACCAAGAGCGCTACGGGTGAGACGACCAGACTGACTCTGTGGATTGATCAAGCTTGAAACCTCGGGGTTTTCATATTCATCTGTATCTGCATCGAAGATCATTTGAGCCTCAATCCGCAATTTCGGGAACATTGCCCCACCCCCACCAAGCCCGAACATTGTCGACTTACCTCTCACCACCCCTCAACGCTCTGCATTTCGAGATCGTATTCCACAAGACTGCACCTCAGTCTGTCTCTCTGCCAGACCTTCTTCGAACCTCGTCGTCGTCCTCGCTATCGCAGACAAGGCCGGCAAAGCGGCTTTACTTCGTCAACATGGCTGGTTTACCCAAGCGAATCATCAAGGAGACGGAGAGGTTGATGGCAGAGCCGTATGCGCCCGACCCTCAAAGCCGTTGGGATGTTTGCTGAAACCCTATCTATACAGAGTCCCGGGTATCAACGCAGTTCCTCATGAGGACAACCTTCGGTACTTCGATGTCTCGATACACGGTCCCACCCAATCCCCTTATGAAGGTTAGATATGCTTTGAGGATCTAGGGATGCTTGTGTTGAACCTGACTTTGAACAGGTGGAATCTTCAAACTCGAGCTTTTTCTGCCAGACGACTATCCTATGTGCCCACCAAAGATTCGATTCCTGACCAAGATCTACCATCCCAACATCGACAAGCTTGGTCGTATCTGCCTCGATGTGCTCAAGAGTAAGTGCGATGATGCTTGTCTCTGCAAAGATTCGAATGTGAGATAAGCAAAGCTGACATTATTGCTGTAGGCAACTGGTCGCCAGCCCTCCAAATCCGAACTATCCTCCTCTCAATCCAGGCTCTTCTTGGTGCTCCAAACCCTGGAGATCCATTAGCTCCTGAGGTCGCAAAGAGATGGTTAGAAGACGAGCCAGCCGCTATTGCAACCGCAAAGGAATGGACAAAGACACATGCAATGAACTAGTCGTGTGTGCGTACCTTTCACAACTTACGATCCAAGAACGGCACCACAGGCAGAGGCATGGGAAGCTTCGGGCGAGGTTGGGAGGAAACACCGCGACGGCAATGAACGACACGAAGCAACTTTGAACGATAGCAGATGGTGATGTGGGTGTGATACATGCTATGGGAATATCCTAAGTGGCGTTGATTTGGGGCTCGACTTCTTAGAATCAGGTATTGCAGAATACCCGAGAAACGAAGACATTACTTGCTGCCCAAATTTCCAAGCCTTGGAGCATTTTACCCGTGGTTCATACATCTGCTCAGTTGCAGATTTGCAATTTGTCAACAGGAAATCCCAATGACCATCCTACCGTTGTTCAGGTATTGTTATAAGCAGAGCAGACTGTACCGAATCGCAGGCGAAGTCTCCCACTACTTTATTCCCGTCTGTTGAGATCGAAGGATCGATAGCTTACAGTACCGCCATGTAGGGTTTTCAGAGCTCGGCGTGCTCAGAGGACTCATAGTTGTATGATTCGCCATAAAATCTTGTAGCAAAATAGCGCTATGAGCAAGGACAGTTAGGTAGCCATCGCTTCCGAGCGTCGGTACATTCCGACTCAACCACTTCACCCCAGTCTCAGTCCGGACCCGCAGCCGACGCTTGCGCATTTAGCTCAGAAGGGCATTGAAGTTATCGAAATTCCATGCTACCTTATCGCGGGGTACGATTGTACTGAGTACTAGAAATCTAGAGGATCTGAGATCACCTCGGCACCCGAGCTGCTTCCTGAGTTCAAGCTCGCAACTTTTGACGATAGTGGGTTTTTATGGCGTTACTAGGAATCGCTTGTGTCCTGCTACTGGAAGAGACGGCCACTAGTTCTGGGCATTTGGTAACTTCGTAAGGGCTGGTGGCTGTAACTCTTCAAAGTACTAGTCAACGTACATATTACGGGTGCCTGTGGCTTTTGTCGTCCGTCAAGCCTGATGCAGAGTGTGTTCCTCCACAATCCACACTCTCGAAAAGTTCTTTTTCCTCTCCTCCAAAGCCATGGCACGCACCGGTCTCCTCTTATAGACCACAATGAGATCGCTGGGAATAGTCATGTTGACAAGATACTTCACAATAGACTCAAGTGGACAAGTCAAACATTGAAGGTGCGAGGAGAATGCGCTGAGGTAACAGTACCTATACGACCTTTGTAGCGCCAGGATTTGACCCGGGAATTGGAGCGAAATATCTTTAAAACCTAGCGACATTCAACATAGCATGGAGAGTACCTTATTCGGCAAGGGTTTGACAATGGCGCTGAAAGGGTGTATACACAGAAGGTCTCTTCTCCCCAGACGGAGGCAACGCAACTTCGAGGTTGTTGCAGATTACGGCACGATCACAGCCATGCATTGCTAGAACTCCACCAAACGTGAGGAAAGATTGAGAGGGAATCTACAGTTCAGAATCGACGTGTATGTACAGTGGCAAGAGATTAAAGCTTAGTTGGTTTGTCCTGGGAAACCGACCACGCTATGAGACTTGACCATGGGACGCCTGAGCTCGGCCACTGGCAGTAGCGTCACTGCCAGTTGTGTAGACTCACACGACCTAGTTGGAATCCCACTTCCACCTACCGGCATCACTCAGACATTCCCTTCGTATTCTTCCCCGCACTTGGAAGATTAGCAGTGCGCCAGCCGAGGCCTTCTGGGACATCTCTCAGCGGTCAAAGAACTCTCGACTTTTCCTTCTTTCTTGCTTCAAACTTGTCCTCCCGATCACTTCTAGATTTGTTCTCAATGCTACGGTTTCTGGTAAGGAAGGCACTTCTTTGCAATTGTATCATTGGGTTTAATTGGTCTACAAGATTTGAAGTACTTCAAATATCACGTTGAGGTATATACTACCTCGTCTGAAGAAAGTACCGCTGTACTGTTTTCTTGAATATTGGTGCCGCTAATGTTGACAAGTGTCAGTTCTAGACCGAGTAGTACAGTACTGTAGAGCCCATAGTTCAATATCCTGAGGGAGGTTCCGCTAAGTATCAACCTAACATGGAGGCGGGTTGACTTCGCTGCAAGTAGTTAGACGGAACCCTATCCCCGCGTTCCAAACGCCTGGGAATTGGAGAGCATACCGAAACTGACTCGGCGATCTTGAACTAACATGGTACGCCATCTAGAAGGGGACAAAATTCGCCCGTCTAGATGTCCACGAGGAGTCCAGGGTCACGGGAAAAGGCTCCGCCCCCAGGTGTTCGACATTAGATGCTGACTTACAGTATTTTAGCTCGCTAAACTAAGATCTGGTGAAGAGAGTTGGTATTCAAATCCATGTTAACCTTAACGCTGGCGTTGGAATGGCGTTGCGGGTTTGGGCGAAGTGTGGGCGCACCTCTCTCTCGTGCTCCTGGGAGGAGAGGAGGATAAATTGAACAGCATTCCCTCGTCGGTTTCGTGCTTATTGTTCTCTATCGCCCTTCCCTCCCTCACGCTTCCTTCTCCCGACGACTATTCATATTCTCATCACTCTTGATATCAAGTCAAGATGGAGCACAGCATAGGTGCGCCGGCTTCGCCGACAGGCTCGCTCACCAAGGAGATCAGCGGTTCCGGCGAGCAAATCGAGGCCATTAGAACGATTTCCAGAGTTCCTGGGAACGACCATTACTACGAGAAAGATGGTCTTCGAACGTACGGTGATGGCGAGGACCACGATCATGAGCCACCCGTATGTTGTTGCCGTTCGTACCGGGAAACGCAATTTACTCACGACCCATGTAGATGACTTTCAACCGGATGATGTCCCTGATCGCAATGGCTTTCCTATGGACCGGATCACAAATCCCTCTCTATCTTTTCGGTGAGCCCAGGTATCATCGTAGTTTTGAGTCTCACTAACGCATCGTTAGGTGGTATCCCTCCATACATCTATGCAGAGCTAGGCGGAGTTGACAGATGGGTATGGTTTGTGCTTGCAAATCTGCTTGCTCTCGCCGCAGTCTGCCCGTTCGTGGGTGCGTTGTCTGATCTGGTCGGTCGTCGATGGGTCGCTATCTCTGGAGGATGTTTCATCGTCCTCGGAATGATTGTTTGCTCAACTGCACACTCAATGAACACCTTCATCGGTAAGATACCTTCTGCTCTACTCACCATGTCACTTCTGACCCTTCTGCAGCCGGTATGGCTCTCGCGGGTATTGGTGCGGGCATCAACGAACTTACAGCTCTGGCTGCCACTTCTGAACTTGCACCAACCGCTAAGCGTGGAAAGTACGTCGCCATCCTGATCTTCACCATCGTTCCGTTCTGCCCTTCGGTCCTCTGGGCACAGCTCATCGCATACCACTCCAACTGGAGATACATCGGTCTTCTGTGCGGTGTCTGGGCAGCCATCGGCACAATCATGACTTTCATCTTCTACTTCCCCCCCGCCCGTGTGAACTCCACCGGTCTCAGTAACAAGGACATCATTAGTCGTATCGACTTCGTGGGTGGTTTCCTATCCATCGTCGGAATGATTCTGTTCCTGGCAGGTCTTCTCTGGGGAGGTTACCAATACCCATGGAAGTCTGCTCATGTCATCGTCCCTCTAGTCTTGGGCGCTCTGGCTCTCATTGCTTTCGGTTTCTGGGAAGTTTACGGGGCTGAATATCCTATGTTCCCCTCTCGCCTCCGAAAAGACCCTCGCATTCTGGCTCTGACGTTGGTCATTACCTTTGTCTCCGGAGCCAACTTCTTCTCGGTCCTGCTCTTCTGGCCAACACAAGCTTTCAACGTTTACGGCCACGATCCAATTGGTGTCGGAATCCGTGGCCTGCCCATTGGCTTCTCTATCTTGGTCGGCGCATGTCTTGTCCTGGTATGCATACGTGCTCCTGCTATCATTTTTCAGCTCCTCATTGGCAATGCTAACAATTCCTCAGTGGCTCCTTTCCGCGCTCAAGGGACACATCCGCACTCTGATGGTCGTCTCCACCGTCTTCATGACCGCTGGTTGTGGAGCCCTCGCTGCTGCTCGCCACGATAACATGAACGCAGTCTACGGTATCCTCGTCGTTGCAGGACTTGGAATCGGCGGGATCGTTGTACCTGCATCCATCATCACTACCATCATCTGCCCGGATGACCTTATCGCAACTGTCGCAGCTCTGACGTTAGCAATCCGAGTAGTTGGTGGCGCCATCGGATACACAACCTACTACAACGTATTCTACAGCAAGTTCGTGCCGGCACTCAAGTTCAACATTGCAACTGCTTGCGTCAACAACAACATTTTCAGCGGCGACACCATCAAGGCCGCTGCAAAGCTGACTGGCGCTTCGCTTATCAATGAGATCTTGCACTTGCCAGGTGTGGACGGCAACGTGACCATCTGGAATGAGATCGTGCTCGCAGGACAGTTGTCGTATGCCCATGCATACCCGTATGTTTATTACGTTTCGATTGCATTTGGTGCAATTTCCATCATTGCTGCCTGTTTCCTGGGAGACATTTCGCAGTATATGGATGATCACGTTGCTGTTGTTATGCAATAAGCTACGCACCGCGCTGGAAGTGGTAGGGAAAAAAGCATGCTTTGCTGGCCTCGGGAAGGCCTTGATAGCGGACAGTTGGGTATCGGCACTTGTGAGAAACTGCACCTCGCTGGTATATAGGCTCCCAATTGAACGTTCAGGCACGATGCATATGAGTATGAAGTTTTGAGCTCGAGCGCTTAATGAATCCTTGCTCTTGGGTCGTCATCCAAATCAACCATTGTGCTTCAGTCCCAGATAATAGTAAGCTCACTTGCTGGGTGCCCTAGATTGCATCAATTTTCCATGCTCTGGTCATCCTCAGTGTAAGATGCTCGGTCTTTAGGTCTTTTCCCAAGAAACCGCACCGTTCCTCAGATCCGGCCTCCTCCCAACTTCCTCGACCAGACCCCTCATATCCTCATCACCAGCATCAGCTCTAGCTTTAAACGCGGCCCAATTACTCTCCAGCCAAGGTCCCTCGCCTCCCGCCTACTACACTTAGCATCACTCCAAACAAAACCCAAACCCAACACGGAAACAACTCAGCGAAAAAAACTTACCACCGGAATCGCGAACCCCTGCTCCCTCGCCGTCAAGCCCGGCACCACAAAGACCCCATGCAACATTTTCACATTTCCCACCCCGAAATCACCCTCTCCCCCCTCGACAACCTCATTCCAGATCGTCTCGATGCTCGCCGCCAGCTTCGCGAACGCCTCGTCGCCTCGCCCTTGCCCGCTCCTCACGTGTGCGAAGATGCGGTTCGTGTTCGGGCGGAGCTGGCCGCCGATGTAGTAGTCTTCGGAGGCGGGGAGAGGCGAGAATTTGACGTTAACGAAGAGAGAGGGCGCCGAGAAGGTCGTGGCGTGGAGGTTGGTGATGTTTGCTGCTAGCGCGGATTTCTGGGTGGGGGTGAGTGGGAAAGAGTGTTGGACCTCGTAGAAGGGCATTTTTGGTGGGCTTTGGTTTTCGGAGATGAAGGCCGTCTTGGTTATGGCAATACGTTCGAGAGAGGGAAATGTGGTACGATGTTAAGGAGGGAGGTTTTAAGGATTGTAAGTGACTCGAATGTCGTGTCATGATGATCTGCTCCGCTTTGCTTCCGTTTCCCCGAATGGACCACTGTTTGATTAGTCCTCTATTTAGAGCCGTTGCACTGAGCGCAGTGAATTATTCTGCCAACCAACTGTTTTCGCAACGCGTAGAACGTTCAACTGTCTCTATCACTTGTCTATGCTGACCGCGGACAAACCTCGTTTTCTCGTCAGTATGAGGTACAGTACTGTAAGTGGGTGTTTACAATCACGTGATCAACACCATTCACTCTCTCCCACTGTCCGTAGCTGCTCGGACGTCGTCGCCAATCGAAAGTGAGATATACCTGCATCCGTATCACAAGTCTTCTGATGCTGACTTCGCTACAGCAAAGATCTCGCTTAGCTGACGAGCAACAAACATCAGGGGATTGAAAGTCAACGACTCAGCTACACACAAAGGGGCTCTCGCTTAGCTCACGAGTGGGGAAAGAGGGTCGGCTATCTGTTTCAAGACCACCAGAACACAAGGTGTTCACACCTACGCAGAAACAATTGGCCTATTTCAATAAGTCAACACGCCGTATACGTCAGCAGGTCTCGAAACGCCAAAGATGCCCACCTTCCCAGACTTCAGCGACATCTCTCGCTTCCCCACCTTCCATGCTTGTCCCCCCGCCGGTGCCCCTCCAGACCCAGCTACCAGGTACCTTCCTCTTCTCACACAAGAGGTAAGCGGATGCAGATGTAGCTAACCATCGAACAAGCATCGCCTTTCTGATAGGCACTATAGCCGAGAACATGACGGTCTCCACGTCGCCGACATTCATTCTCAAAGACCGCTCTTCGACACCCTTCGCTCTGACGCTGAAAGTGCCCAAAGACCAGCTGCGGGAAGGCGTGCCGGGGGGAGGGTTCGATGTCACGGGATTCAAGAAGGGGTTCACGCTGGTCGTGCAGGGCGCGAAGAGGAGCGGGATAAGGGAGGGGAAGACGGGATTTGTGGAGGTTCCGAGTGGCGATGTTAGGGTGAGGGAGTTTTTTTTCTTCTTCCTTTTTTTTTTTTTTTTTCCTAAGAGGTGAGAAAGGTTGAAGAGAGGAGTGCTGATGCGGATAGGTCATCCCGAGCAGTGTTGAGACGTTGCTGGCGATGAGTGGGCAGGAGCAGGACAGGGCTGAGGCTCTGGGTGAGAAAGGCTGGTGTCAGGGCTGCAGGGAGGTGAAGGAGGTAGAGACGCTGTCTAGATGTAAAGGTTGCGATAGTGTCTGGTATTGCAACAAGGTATGATTGTTTTCTCTCGCTTGATTTGGGAGCTGGGCCTGACTCGAGATTCTAGGGGTGCCAGACGAGAGGCTGGAGCGAAAAGGGTCACAAGAAGGAGTGCAGAGTCTTCAAAGCTGTGGGTGATGTTTTCTCCCAGAATTAGGACCAAACAAGCAGTTCGTTTCCTGCTTCATTGGTTCTTTTTTAGTCATCTTTTGTGAAGCATACCCGACCTCGCTACTGCACCGTGTCTAAGTACGTTATGTTCGAGGAGTTGTTCAACCAGAGGTTAGTCCTACTCGTTCACATCCCTCTTGCCAGCCGGTTTCACTAGGCTAATCACAAGGAATACTCATTGACTACCCGACCACTTTCGTAAAGCCTCCAACCCATCGAAGGCAAGACCAACAGCGCCCAAAGCAATCAGGATGCCAACAATTACAGTCGACTTCCAGGTTCTAGCACACTATGTCAAGTACTGCGTCCTACTCACAACACGGCAATTCCTCCCCCCAACCCTCCCCCCAACCCTCTCCACCATCCTCTCAACCACGAACCCCTCCGACAGAACCAACTCCAGCCTCTCCGGCCTCCTCACAGCCCCCACAAGCCCAAGCTCCCCCGTCGTCCACCCTGCGGCCCGAACCTTGTCGACCCCGACCTCAACGACCAAGACCTGCAGTCCCTCCATCCGGGCCTGGTTCGCCCAGATGGCGAACCACCGATTGCGGTAATCGTTGCTCTTCAGATTGCGCTTCTGGTGTTTCTCCGGGTGGCGGGTGCCCATCAGGCAGACGGGAAGGGCGGATGGCGGGTCGCGCAAAGTCCAGGAGAAGCGCAGGTGTGATGGCGTGCATGCATTGGGGGAGGAACAGATGAGGGAGAAAGAGGAGCAGGTCTTCTTCGCGGATGTCGAATTGGTTATCGCTGTAAAGGAGGTGGATCGCTTCGGAGAACCTGGCGCGTACGTATGTGCGAGAGCGATCCACCTCTTTCTTTCAAAAAAGAAGGCAATAGGAAAAAGGCAATAGGAAGAGAGAAGGAAACAGTAAAGAAAGAGGGCAATTAAGCGAGGATCTCTCACGACCGTCGACACGCCGTCAGAAGCCCCGGCGTATAGAGCGCGTCTCTTACCAGCGATAAAATCCATAAAGTGATAGGTCTCACAAGAGCACCCCCTATAACTTCCTCCTCTTCCTTCTTCTGGGCCATTCGAGACCCGGCACGCAGAGCCAACCATCTTCTTCTTCTCCTCGCTACAATCTTGCAAGGCCGTCCCCAAGTGGATCACCATCCCAGAATCGACACGTCTCCAAACCACATCCCTCGGTTCGCGCGGCAGCTCCAACAACGGCGACGCCGACGACATCTGATCACGGGATCTCTTCTCGTCAATAGCAGTAGTAGCATTGATGCGCTTGACCGTCGAGGGTCAACGCTCGTTTCCGCTTCCGGGGGAGTAGACGCGGCTTGGCGAGACTGCGAATGAGCCCGTCTCGTCAGAGACATCTTCGAGTGGCGCTCTTCTCGAGGAGTTTGAGCAATGGCCAGAGCGCGATGTAGCCGGCGTTGATGAGGACCTTTTGCCATGCTGGTACGCCTTTGTCAAGTTGGAGCATTGACGGGCTGATCTGAAGAGCAAGCTCAAGACGAGGTCTGAGTGGCGGGGTATTCGACAGTGGTTTTATCGCCAGCGTTAAGCGGGCAGTGCGATTGAAAGGAATAGAATGGGTAGTAAACTTACGTCAAACAAATGGCCTCAAGTGCTGTGCCGCTTGGCCTTCGCAGCCTAGCTCTTCGCATATCTCAGCCGGTCAGACGAGACTGCTGTCTTTTTGGAGCAAGATTTGAAGTCCAAATTCGATGCTTTGTGAGAGAATTCAGTGAGAGGAAAGCCTATTATGCATCGTTGAAAGAGTAAATTTCAAAGGATATAGTCAGGAGGAGTGACGTAAATTTGCCGGATCAAACCAGCTCCTCTCTTGAACCCAAGCCTGGTATCCATGGTTCTCTACTCCAGATAATCCCCTACGTGAGGCTTCATACCTTCTTCTTTGTACCATTCTCCCGGACGCTGTTCTCGTTGGGGACTTTTACAAACCTTTTCTTAACCGCAGCAATCATCTTCCCAAACCACCAAACATTTAACGCCTGCAAAGTGACGTGTCCGCTCAGATACAGCACCACGAGCCACAGCGGTAAAGATCTGTCAGCCGCAAAGCGCATCGTCTCTTCGTTGCCGCCGAGTTTGGCCGATGAATCGAGATGTAGGGCATTCCACACATCGCGATAGATGTTGAAGCTCGAATACGCTCCCCAAACCAACCGGCAGCAGAAGAAGACCACCAGGAGGGTGAGTCCGTTGTAGAGTTGCGCCTTGGTCCCCGTCATACCCAGCTTGTCGAAGAACCAATGGATGTTCAGGAATGGCGTGGAGAGCTCGTAGAGCATGAAAACACACCCATAGTAATTGAAAACCGGTCGCTAGAGCAAAACCCATCAGTCAGACACTTACCTTTTTCCATGCTCACCTGCTGAAGGGAACGTACAAATCCCAGCGTGTACGTGGCAAGACAGCTGCAAGCATGCGCCAGCATACCGAGGCCGAAGACGTCCAGGTATCGAAGCATCACCACCAGGTCGAAGAGGAAATAACCCGCAGCCAGAGCTTGGACCAGACCGGCGGCGCCGGTGTATCCCCACATCCGTTCTGCGAGGTCCATGTGCCGCCTCTCGTCATCTGCGTACATGGTCCAGAGTGCCAGCATTGTGATGGTGCAGCACTGCACCATTGACGCGCAGTGCATGTTCCATCGCAGCTTGCTTTCGGGGGAGAGATGTGTGTAACGGTTTGGAAGAAGCCAGCTTGATAGAGGGGGGGCCAGGTACGCGAAGATGGCGTGGTAGAAGTAGGATGCGAATAGGACCTCGTGGAAATGGAGGGGCAGGCTCCGCAAGTGAAGGTAGTCGCACAAGGGCGTGATGGCTTCCTTGATCGCGGGTATCGGCGCGAAGAATGGATCAAGCATGCTGCTGGGTGACGCGAAGGGTAGGAGGGATAGGAGGGATAGTGAGGAACTGGATATCAAACAGTCAGTCAGTATTCTACTCCGTGCTCTGGCATGACCAGCACCGATTTGTCGACATACCTAGAGTCGCAATAAGCTCACGTCTCTATTCGAGAGGTGTGCCGATACTGCTTAGAGAAGAAAGGAAAGAGAAACGATCGAGGGAGATCAAGTAGCTAGAGAGTAGGGGAAGTTGACAAATTGTAAGCCGGACTACATCGAACCCGCTACTCTGGCTGGGGTAGCCAAGTTGATAGTCCTTTTCCCTGTCCTGGAGAAAAGTATAATCGGGGGACCGGAGACCACCCTTTCCGGCGAAGTTGTACACAGAAATAGTACAGTACAGTATGTAACTTCGCCGGAAAGGGTGGTCTCCGATCCCCCGACTATATGTACAGTACTGTACCTACGAAAGGTACGAACCCGGTGGTATGTACGAAGAGCAACGTTCGGACGAACGATAATAGAGAGGTTGGTTTCCAGGGTCCAGGATGTTGACGCTGGTTCCTGAATCTGACTGAAATCAGGTATGTACAGTACAACAGCAGCTATCTACTCACCTCCTAGCCCTGCCATACTTGTAGTTCTCGCGCTTCAAGGTCAAAGTCGATCGATGGCCTGGAAGTTATTCACAAACTAGGCAACTCGGTCTGGGTAGACCACTCATCAAGATACTTTTGCCAAAGCACCTTCTGAACTGTGTAGAAATGAAAGCGGGCAACTCCGTCGCTTTGTTGCTTTCCGGCCCCACTAGATAACCGAGACGCCCCTATTTTACGCGAAAATTACACGAGACTGCGCGTTCTCAAGACCGCGTTCACCAACAGACACCGATCCCCCTGCTTCTTTTTCGATATCATCGTTACCCAGCACCGAGGGTGTGAAACGAACACCATAGGAAAATCCTCGTCCAGGAGTCTGCAAATTACAATCGATGCTGAGAGCGAGCAAAAGCTCAAAGACATCTCCAGAACATCTAAGCAAGATTTATAGCACTGAGAGTTCGAGATTACTTGGCAAGCACAGTCCAGGGATGTGTCATTCTACCATGCACCCTGCTTTCAACCTTGCAAAAGTACCGGGAGATAGCTTGACGCGACTTGTGTTCCTGTGGCTGAGGCAGTGTTCAGGGCCAATGGGAGAGGGCGTTGCCTTTTGGGAGAGGTTTTGTGCTACTCGAGTGATGTTGACGATGTCAATGAGCAAGGACTGCCACACAGCCGAGAATGAAGCCTAGGTAGCCCTGCTGCAGTCGTTGATGATGTCAAAGTCTGGCGAGATTGTGCTGCTTCGACTCAAGAACAGATCCCTATGAAGCAGCAAGCCCTCCGCTCCCGTCCAGTCCAGCCCAGCCCCGCAAGAGTAAGAGCGCTTCAAAGAAGTCGAGTTTACTTAAACACCGTCCAAGATCCTTAGCTTGACAACTCGTACTTAGCGTAGTATTTCTTCTCGGCTGCCAAGATCAGAAGCAAGCCGCGTTTCGTTCATCCAGGTAGATAGGTACCACGGTACTCTACCCCTCCTCCATAAAACAGTACCTGAGGAATTTCCTCATGATCTTCAACAAGATTGGAGGTCTTGGTTTTAGAAGAAGGGAGACGGGACCCAGGTAGGTAGGTGTTGCCTTAGAGAAGGGTGGTGTTTAGCTGGGTTTGTGCATGGGGGTATGGGGTTATTTAAATTGTAAATGTTTACAAGTAGGTACAGTACACGTATAAACGTGAGATTTATTTCTCATGGGGGATCTTTGGGGAATTTAGAGGACAGAGATAGACCCAAAGTCCCGACAAATCCCCACCAAATCTCTCCCGCCTCTCCAGCTTGTAAGATACTGTTATATATACCTACCCGTTTCCATCCATCGCATCCCATCAAGAAATTTCCGACCAACAGCCCTACCAAAAGCCCAGCTCTCCATCTCCATCCCACCCCCCGAGAATAAGCCCAGCCAGCGAACATCCTCCAGAATTCCATCACACATAACAGGAAACACAACAAGACGAGTCGAGAGGTAAAAAGGCAAAACAGTTAAAAGGGCATAAGGAAAGAGGACGAGCAATTGAATGATATCCACCGTCGTAAGAAATAAAAAATAGAAAGAGAGAAAAGAAAGGCCCGGAGCCTCCTCTTCTCCTTTTCCCGTTTTTCTTTTCCATCGGAAAATTCTGGTTTTACATGTAAATACCCTTTCAGTGCGTGACCCACGACACAAGAAGGAGTCTGGAGAGGATGAGGATTCGGACTCGGACTCGGACTGTGATTGTGATACTGGGAGGAGAGCAGGGCAGGGCAGGGCAGGATAGAGCAGAAACGCGCCAAAGAGGCCGCACCTCTTCAAAAGCCAGATGAGTGAAATGTACATCAACTTCGGTGCGGCTCCGTACCCAGTGCGTTGTAAACTTGTAATGTGATTCATCCACCGTCTTCCCTATACTCGCTACACAACCTCAGTCAGCTCCTCCTGGCTTTCCACTGTACCTCCGTTGTTCTCTTCCCCCATCAGATCGTAGACACCACGCTCCTTCCTCCACTCTTCACGTGAGCTGAGAAACGAACGACGAGCGGAGACAACAAGATGAAAAACAAGCACGTTCCTCCATTGATGTCAGAGATTTCATACCTATGCATCCATTTTAACGCCGTGCATGAGCGCAGCCCCATGCCATGCCATGCCATGTCCCGATCAGACGCCGCGCCAGCCACGCCCGACCGGACCCGAGAAAATAAGAGCCATGGAGCCATCCCGCGCGCATAATTCAGCCAGACAGAGAGTTAGAAAACGCCAATTCCATGCCCACGCTCAGCCAGCCCACGTGGGCGGATCACCCTGTCCATGCGTGCAATACAAGTTCCCTTCCTTCCCCGGGTGATATTCAATTGCCTCACTCTCGGGTACCTGTCCACCCCACAACACCCAGCTCGTGACCGTACGCCTTCAATTCGGCGAGCTCAGCGTCTGGCTGCTCTCCGACGGCTCTCGGGTCTGCTTCGAATGCCCGTTGGTCTCGCTGCCGTTAGTCTTGACCTTTAACTTGATGGGATCTGGCGGCACGATGGGAAGGTTCGCTGCGGCTGTGTTGCCGCCACCGTAGAGCCATTTGCTCTTTGGTTTGGTGGTCAGCTTCTTAACGGGCTTGGCGAGCTTCCGCTTTTTGGAGTCCACTGATATCGGCTTCTCGTTGAAATCACCATCGCGATCATCGTCCCCGTCGTCAACGAAGGCCTCGTCGTCGCTTGCAGGCGGCTTAGACTCGAAACTCAGCCCACTGGCAGAATGCTGACTCGAGTTCTTTGACATCTTGGGAGCTTGTGCTTTTAGCTTGGTTGTTGGGTTTTTCTTCAGGGGCTTCTTCTTCTTCATGGGAGATTCCTCCGACTCGAAGTCATCGCCGGCCTCGCGCTTGGTGGGACTCGTACGACCGTTCTTGCTGGTGGGAGCTACAGGTACAGGGGTGACATTGCGGCTTCCAGGAGGCGTGTAGCCATTCTGACTGCCATTTCCCGTGCCCGTGGACATTTTGGCTTTTGCATCTCGCGAGGCAGTTCGTCCGAAACCGCCTATGCACTTTGCCATGTGATTATTCATACGTTTGATCGGGACGTGCTGGCTGCAATTGTTACATTTGGACGAAGGGAAATTTATGGGCACTTTCTCTTCTTCCTCGCCGGGAGCTGGTGATGCGTTCTCGCCGTCCTGGCTTCCGCTCGGAGTGGCCTCCTTCTGCTGCTTCAGAGGATTGATCATGTCTTTCTTCTTCTTGCCACGGCCGGGACCCTCGGGTACGTATACCTGTCCGTAGATATCATGATATGGCTTGTTGATGAAGGGGTGCTTTGTGCAGTATTGGACGCCCGGCTCGGGTTTCCTGCCGCCATTGCCGTCCGTCGGATGTAGAAGGCGGAGAAGGCCGCATTTGGAGCAGCGGATCTCCCCTGAAACTGTGGTTTGTAGTGGGTTTCCTTTGATGTATGCAATGCCATTCTCCCACGAAGCTCCCTCGGTCTCGACGCGTTGCTGATGGACTGACTCGTCGTCTTCGGCAGCTTCTGTAGCTTTCTGCTCGACAATAATGGCCGCAGATGAAGCCCTTAGCATCTTTTCTTCGCGGAAGGTCTCGAAAACCAAGTCATGAAGAATGTTGTAAAACGAGTCGTCGAGCACTGCGTATGTCTGGTTCTGAGAATTAGCTGTTGGTACTTTCTCCTCGCAGCGCAGCCGATTTGATTGTCAAGGGAATTCCAATTTACCAAATTTCCAATGGGGTCAAGCTGCCCGTCCGCATCAGGTGCGACGAGACCCGGGGCCTCAAATGTGCCGTTGGCCGACATTGTGAAGAGCGTGGTGATGAGCGGGCCCAGCAATCTGCGAACCGGGGAAAGGAACAGTTGTGATGCAATCCAAAGCACCGTTGCAAGGGGCTGCAAGAATGACGGGGAGGCCGGGAAAATGAGAGAGCATTGTAGAGTAATTCTCGAGCTCACTCTCTTCTGTAGACCATGGCCGTGAAGTAGCTGTTGATATTGCCAATGAGGGCCACTTTGAATTTGGATTGTCGTTGTAACGGTTGCAATGGCTGAAACTGCACCTGTCTAGTCGGTAGTGCTAGCGCGGCAGAACTTTTGGATGATGATGAACCGGGAAGCAAAGGCGGTCAAGGGCCAAAACCGATGGGGCAACTGCGTGCAGCTGCAGTCGAGACATTGAGTACAACATCTGACGAAGTATATACATCTACAAAGTCGACAAACATGGACACCAACCCGCCCTCGACGCGACTTCAGCCGTCCATCACGTCGTTCTTCCAGCCTCGACCAGCTCCTAATGACACCGCACCACCGGGCGGGAGCTCCCCTGTCTCCCAATCCACCAAGTCCCCCGCGCCTCTCTCACCTGGCATGATCAGAACGCCTCCAGCTTCAGCTTCAGCTCCAGCTTTCAACCCACCCAAGTCCAACACCCAAGCGACGACGACGACGCTCCCTCCCCAAGCAATCATCTCTCCGATCGAGCAAGCACACATCCAATCCCTCCGGCGCATCAACGCCCTCCTCCTCCCAATCAGCTACCCCGACTCCTTCTACCACAAGATCCTCGCGCCGGACCCGCCCACGCCCTGCCGTGGTTTCTCGCGCGCCATCCTCTGGACAGACGCCAGCAGCCAGGAAGCCAAGCTCGTCGGCGGCGTCGTCTGCCGTCTAGAGCCAGCGCTCGCGCCCTCCTCCACGCCCGAGACCCCCGTCTACGACCCTACCACGCACGACATCTACGTGCAGAGCCTCGCGCTGCTGTCCCCATACCGCGGGAAAGGGCTTGCGGCCGCGGTGTTGAACGAGGTCATCGACGCCGCCACGCGGCAAACGGAGGTGCGCATCCACAGTCTCTACGCGCACGTCTGGACGCAGAACGAGGAGGCGCTGGCGTGGTACGCGGCGAGGGGCTTCCAGCGAGAGGGCGACGTTCTGCGTGGGTACTATCGACGGCTGAGCCCCGATACGGCGTATGTGTATCGGCGGCGGCTGGTGCCCTCTGATCACCTGAAATCGACTCCGTCGATCCAGGCAAACGGCAGTGAGCTGGGCGCGACGAGGCCCCCGATCGTCCACGCGAGGTCGTTTCAGGATAAAGGGCCGGAGAGGGAGTGGAATGATCTACCGGACGATTTCTTGGGCGGGCCTACGTTGAAGCTGCCGAGTGCCTTGGGAAGCCAGCAGGGGAGCGCGGCGAGCTCGAGGAGTAGCTCGAAAAGTGGCACCGAGGCGAAAGGGAGGAAAAAGAGGGCCTATCCTGCAGCTGCTTTTGGCTCCTAGCGGCCTCCCGATCCGAGCGATGAGACAAACGATGAGATGCCGATATGATTTTACATCTGGGCTTGGCGTTGGGGGAGCATAGAGGGGGCGGCTCAATCATGGTAATTTGGTCGGTTGGAGTAATGTGAGAATCCAGATTTGCTTGGGCTGGATTGCGAAGTCAGGAGGCCAGTCAGCAAGAGAGACGAAGTAGAATACGCGTTTAGAAACCATTTCCACCTATCTCGTACGAGATGTTCCCAAGGGTCGTTGCCCCGGCCATCGAACGCCTCGCCGTCCCAATGCTCGCTCTATGTAATACAAATCTCACACGCCAGACTCGTCGTAGCAGCTTCATACTAAGCAACACACCGAATCCTAGCTAAGATTTTTGTCATTCAACCCCTGCCTCGGCGACTCTAACGAGAAGATGAACACATGATGCGTATGCTCGTCATCCTTCCTCGCCTTCTTCACCACATCCGTGCCCTGCTTCAGAGACAGCTCGCTGTCCTTCTCAGCCTCGGTAGTACTCTCAGGGTCCTCTCTCTTCTCAAGCCCCCACTGCCCGTCCTCCGTATACTCCCACATCAGCCTCAACTCGCCCCTTACAAGCGCCGTTCCCCAAAGCGCCGCCAGCACCCCAGGCACGAGGTACAGCAACGCGGGCTGCGCGTGGTTGAAGACGTTCATGACAACGAGCGTGACGAGCATGGCGAGGACGTAGCCCACGAGACTGGCGTTGAAGTAGGCCTTGGGGAAGCGTGCGCTGTCCGCTAGAGTAACCTCGCCCTTCTTCGCGCTCCGCGTCCAGAAACGCTCACCCCACTTCCCGGTAGCATCGACGTATGTCTCTCTCACCACCGTTGGCTTACTCGGTGCCAGCGAGGGGATCGTCGGCTTGGTGTCCACTCTCTGCTTCCGCAAGTAATGCAGGTAGAGATCGAATCTCAAGGCAAGCGCCATGAGTATGCCCGGAAGCACAACGTCGCCAAGACCAAGCATGCTTCCGCGTTTCGGGCCGGGGAAGATGAGCTTGATGGGGACCTCGAGCGTGGTTGCGACGGTGACCATGAGCGGCGTGTAGAAGACCATGACGATGTCGTAGAAGAAGAGGCCCGCGAGGACGAGCGTGCCGGTCCAGAAGGTGGTGGGCGACATGAGTTGGAGAGTGCCGTAGCAGAAGCCGAAGCCGATCACGTTGGTAAGCCACCAGGCTTTGCCGACGAGGTTGTAGACTGCGATGGTAGCGACGCCGATTACCAGGCCGAGGACGTCGTTGAGGCGAACTTTTTGTTTGACAGAGCCGACGCCTAATTGGAGGGTCAGTATTGCGTGGTCTACATATAATGGAAAAGAATCGTGTGAAAGTTAAACTTACCACGCAGATAGCCCCTGAAAACCCAGTGGTTCGTCAAGGCAGCCCGAAGAGACCACAACCTCTTGTTGAGCGATGCTGGGAATTGAACCCGGGACAGAAGACCAGGAAAAGGATTCGTTTTGTCGACGAACTTACGATGGACCAAGACTCTAGCCTTGTTGACTGGCCCAACAACCTGCTGACAGAGTAGAGGCTCAACATAGTACGTCTCCGTGCTCGACGACCATACGGAAGGGAAGTAGAAAGACGTGAGCACGTTCAGACCATCCGCTGCAAGCTTGCCAACGCCAAAGATACCCAGACCTGTCGACCATCGTTGGCAATCAAATCCCCAAACCTCTCTGGAGCGGATGTACGTACCGGAAAAGTAAACATTCAGCAGTTTGTTCAACAACTTCGGATCCTCCAACCACTTGATGATCAAGTAGAGCGTTCCCAGCGTGATTGCAGCAATCACAGGAAACATCACAGCATCGCTTGGCGTCAAGCCTTCAATCTGGACATCCTCCTCTTGGTCTCCATCCTCGTCGACTGCCTTGCCATCGGCTCCCAACCTCCTTTGAGGTAAAGCAGCAGAAGGCGGTCTCCGTAAGGAGGCGTGGGAGCCGATGTAGATGGGAAACACGGCGGCGAGGATCAGATGGATGTACATCAGGATGAGCTCGCGGTTGTCGTAGACCACGAAGCCCCATTTTCCAATGGATTGGAGGAGCGGGCTGTCGCCTGAGAATCTGGAGAATATGGCGTCCATGTTTTCGGCTGGTGCGGTGCGTATTGGAAAGAGCTCAGCCCTTGAGTGTGTACCTACAGTACTGTAGATAGATAGAGGAATGTCGAGTGTTTGAAGACACGTGAGGAGACCGAGGTGAGCTAAAAGGCGACGCCAGGTCGCTTTCTTCAAGAGTTTTTGATTCTTCAATTGTAGTCAGGAAAGGAACAAAGTTGTGCAAAAGGAGAGCTAGGAACGAGAAAGAACACAGTAAGCCGGCGACGCAGATGCCTGCAGCAAGCCATCGTCGTCGCCAGGATGCAAGGACGGGGATGTACTGTAACGCGATGCCGACCCCTCCAAAAACATGTCAACAACATCTGGAACCGTCAATCTGCTCACCTTCCACCGCCACTTTCGCAAATATCAAGGATCGGAAAATCTGGAGATCGCAAATACCAAATCCCGGGCCAATCCTGGAATCCGTCACTCTCCTGATCCTCGAGAGATTTGCTCCGGCGCAAAGCGGCCACAATCATGGCAACCAACATTGCCCTCGAGACCACGATGGTAGGTCCAGGCCCCATCTACACACCAGGAAAGCTTGATCAACTCAATCCACAGGGCACCATCTTCGTAGAACTCTACAACGACCACGCTCCCAAGGTACGTCGTGCGTGCTACAAAATCCTCTCCATTTCCGCCCCCTCCAGCCGCAACCCGTCACTAACGCGACCCCCTCCCTCTCCAGACCTGCACCAACTTCTCGACGCTCGTGTCCCGCGGGTACTACGACGCGCTCCTCTTCCACCGCATTATCCCCTCCTTCATGCTGCAGACGGGCGACCCGACGGGCACCGGCCGCGGCGGCGCCAGCATCTACGGCGACAAGTTCGAGGACGAGATCTCGCCCGCGCTCAAGCACACCGGCGCCGGCATCCTGAGCATGGCCAACAGCGGCCCGAACACGAACGGCAGCCAGTTCTTCATCACGCTGGCCCCGACGCCGTGGCTGGACGGCAAGCATACCATCTTTGGCAGGGTGACGCGCGGCCTGGCCGTCGTGAAGAGGATGGGCCTGGTAAGGACCGGGGCGGAGGATAGGCCGGTTGAGGAGGTGAGGATTGTGAGGGCGAGGCTTGTGGATGATGGTGAGGAGGCTTGAGGGGGTGGGCGGTTTGGCTTCTTGGTGAGCGTTGGATCTGACATACGGGGCGTGTCACGGCGTGCGAGAAAGGAGGAGGAGCACATTTCAGAAAACCACGCAAAGCGCGGGATTTGTGGCAGTTTTAGCACAGAACTGTTCTGGCACATTACAGATACTCCCGAAGAAGCGGAGGAACAATTTTTGCGGTAGTACATCTGGATGCGTGGATGGACCCCTGAGCCCCATCAATACAGATATAGGGTGTACAAGCATCATTTCACAATCCCAGGTAACCTCCAGGCTACCAGGTCGTCCCGGATATCAAATTCGTCGAGTCCTGGAGCTCTTCTGTACCCCGTTCTGCCCCTGTCCGACGAGCTCCCTGGACTATTGGCACGACTCAGATCTGTCGCTGAATTATTGGACGCAGGAGAAGGCGCCAGAGTATCTCGACTATTGGAGTGTTTGTGACCCGATCTCGGGGTCATCTTCCCAGTGGTTACCGTGTTCTGAGAAATCACACTTTTGGAACTGGCTCCCGACTGTGAGCGATGATGGTTTCGTATCCGGTCCTCCTCTTCAGCATGCTCTGCTTGTGTGATCTTCGGGGTATCAAATCTGTCATGGTGCTTCCACCCATCGCCTCCGTTGAAGATATCCTCCAGACATTGGTCTGCCGGTAGCTCGTCTGCATGTGCGGCCCAAGAAGCTGCCAGAGTCCGCCTGTACATGTCCTGCAGCTCACCATGGTCCCTGGATTTGCACAAGGTAGCCATGTCTAGCCCGGTCAGTTGCATTCTCATGTATTGACCAAAGCGGAATACCCACGTCCTATGTCATCCCGCTCCGTCTGCTCCCCGGCCATGATTCCCGCGATACCACCAAAAACTGGCGCTGTCTTCAATGGGGGCGCCACGAAGCTGCGCTCTCCATCGATCTGCTTCATCAGGATCCCAATCCGTAACGTACTGTTGATCTTGCTGTCCTGCATCAGGTACCTCCTCACGACGCCCTCCTCCCCATCCGCACCCATCTCGCTTTCGTCCACATACTCGGACAGATTCAGCGTGAGCGTTCCCAGCGTTATCTTCTCACCCCTCAGCCCAGCAACATTGTAGTCCTGCACCACTTCGAAGTGGACGCTGCATTCTTGTAGCTGGTTGTTCTTGTCGATGGTGACCCGGACCGGTATCGTTTTCATGTAGTCCCAGGAGACCTTGTGTTCCTTGATGGGAGCCGGATCGGTCTTGCCACGGTGCTCGGCGGAATTCGAGGCTGGGAGATGCCATTTCACATAGGAGGTTCCGCTGACCAGCGGGACGTTGTTGAGGTCAAAGATCTGTTCCGCCAGTCAGTCTCGCGAACACGAGGGCAGGATCGTGAGGTCATCATACTCTCAGCGCGAGCTCGAACTTGGGCTGCGAGGATACATGTCAGCGTGCGACATGACAGAGTGAATCGTGGTGGAAGATGGGGAAGGGCAGAGTTGGTGTGATCATACGCACCCGGCGGGCCTTGGAGACTAATATGTTGAGCATATTGGCTGTGGAAGCACGGGTGGGCATGGAATGGAAACAGACACGAAGTAAACAAGGTGGTACATACTCAAGGGATTGTTCATGCTCTACCTGGGCTCAGACTTTGGAATGTGGAAGATGCGATGACACACGGCACGTTTGAGCGTTCTTGACCGGACGTGATGGGTGGGAGTGGCGGAGCCGCTCTCCCATCACTTGGCATAGAAGGGTCCAGCACCGACCGCACCGGGCTCTCTCGACAGTATAAATCTAGTCCTGGCCATGTTCTGTCCACGACAACGACAACAACGACGACGACAACAACAACAACCACATCTATAACACCAAAATCTTCCCTGTGATACATATTAACATGTGACATGGAGATGACTTCGGGCCATGAGATCGCAAAGACAGTCTTGGATGTGTTCGACACATGGCCTGCCAAGAGGAAGCCGTTAGTGAGGAGTGACGAGGTCAAGGAGTGGGTGCCATTCAGCGGCATTGTGGCACAGGGTTCGGCCTCTCGTTCCGTGAGATCACGATGCAGATCGTCAGGCTGACGGTAAGATCTCACAGGGCAGCAGGGCGTGACGTGCCTTGCGGCAGCGTATGTGTGTGCACCCGTCGGGGAGGGAAGAAAGACAGAGTTTCTCATTGATACAGGACTGGCATGAAATGTCTCCCGCAAAAGAGCATTGCTCGGGCCCAGGGCGTGGTGCTGCATGACTGGCATGCCGAAATCCTGGCTATCCGCTCCTTCAACCGTTTTCTGCTCGAAGAATGTTATGCATTGGCATCTTCTCCGGGGGCAAGGTCGTCGGAGTACGTGCGTCTCAGGCATCGGGATGAAAGAAGCGAAAAGGACTTCCAGCCATTTGCCTTGGTCGAGGGAATCAGCCTCCACATGTATTGCTCAGAAGCCCCCTGTACTCCCAGACCTCACTTGTCGCGATCTAGATGCTCTACTGACACTTCCACAGGTGGTGATGCAAGCATGGAGCTCACCATCGCTGCTCAAGAAGATCCAACTCCTTGGGACTTACCCCCGATGACACCTATCCAAGATAGCCCACCATCGGCAGAGGCTGTCCTTCATGGTCGCGGGTACTTTTCCGACCTGGGTGCAATCCGTCGCAAGCCTTCTCGCCCAGACGCTCCACCGACTCTCTCTAAATCATGCTCCGACAAGATTGCACTGAAGCAATCCACCTCGCTGCTGTCATCTGTCGCTTCCCTGCTCATCTCGCCTAGCAATGTTTACATCCACTCGCTTGTCTTGCCCACCTCGCAACACTCCCCCGTCGCCTGCGCACGAGCATTCTCGCGCTCCGGACGACTATCTCCTCTGGCGAACAAGGAATGGGAAGGCGGGTACGCCTTTCGCCCCTTCAACATCCTCACCACGGAGAAGGACTTCCCCTGCAGCCGTCGCCAGCCGCTCCAACCCGGGCAAAAGATGGTTCCTTCGAACATCGCCACATCATGGACGCCCAATCACAGCGACACCTTGATCGGAGGAGGGCTGCAAGGCCGGAAACAGTTCTCTCTCAAGGGAGCGAGTCGAGTCTGCAAGCGCAGGACGTGGAAGCTTGCTCTGGACGTCGCGGCACTGGTTTCTGTACAGGCTCCTGAGATCGAAAGAGCCTTGAGGGTAGACAGCTATGCCTTGGTCAAGCAGAGTGACCTACTCCAATCGAGATGGCAAGTGAAGGCTGATGTGAGAGCGGATGCTTTAAAGGGCTGGGTGAGGAACGTGGGTGGTGAAGAGTGGGGTGTAGATGGGGTCGAAAGCTGAGGATGAGGTGTCACGTGCCTTTAGACAGGTACATACACAGTCTATCGGTTAAGTATTATTCCTGGTCAAACAGGGATAATTTCACCTTAGCCCAATCAAGTACTGTAACAACCCAACTTCCGGTAAGCTTTCACGAAATACGACAAAATTACAATATAAGAGATACGAGCAAAATTTTCACACAACACAACGCAATACAACCCAATACAACGCAACGCAACGCAATGGCTTCAGCTTCTACTTCAGCTTCTACTTCAGTTTCTAAACGTTTAAAAGCTTCTGATTTAACTCGAGGTCAGCGACGTGATATTAGCTTGCTTTATTCAATCGGTGTCAAGCTGTTATTAACGCCGAAGATGAATGTAAAGAATATTAAAAAATTTTACATTGTAATCCGAAAGCAGTTCTCAAACTTCGTATTTTTCGTAATTTGAATACGTATACCTTGTAAAAGTTAATTTTATTATTGCATGAAATACTACTCAGTTAGGTCAAGTTTTGTCTCCACACCCCCACTGTTTTTAACCAGGAATAATACTTAACCGATAGACTGTGTACATACCTTACACAGTACAGACAGTATTGTGCTGTATGTGTACAGTACTGTATATTCCCCGACCAATCAGAAGAGCTTTTTTCTGTACCTCGCGCCACATGTTCTACATCACGTGTTTCTGTTGCACATCGCAGCTGAGGGCGACCCGTCTGGCTTCTGGGGGGGGGGGGGGGGGGGGGAGGGCCTTTAACACATTCCCGCCGAGAAAAAGAATCGACGTTTCCGAGCCGGGAAAACAAATCCAAAAGTCTGCCTCAGGCTGCTTGCATGATCCCTCTGTCCCTGCCTGGCGTTGGCGCTGTCTTGTACACAGTACAATACAGTATGTACAGTAAGGCTTGTTATGTACACGTTGACCAATCAGAAGAGCGTCCAGCACCACGAGTTTCGCATCACGTGTTTTTGTTGCACGTCGCAGCTTGAGAGTGACCCTTCTGGCTTTTTTCTACTGTACATACCTACTGTACTGTACAGCACAGCACAGACAGATAGATAGATGTTGTGTATGTACAGTACAGTATGACCGACCCTTTGACACTTATTGTATATACAGTAGTGCAGCAGCACATACTTCTAGAGGGCTTCGGAGCCGAGACGAAATGGAAAAAAAGCTGCCTGAGGCTGCTCTTCGGGCTGCGTCCCGCTCGCTAGCTCTCGTTCGTACTCGATCGAGGGGTTTTTTGTTGCACGTCGCAAGCTTGTTTACTTTGGGTAATGTACTGTACTGTACATACAGTAAGTAGGAAGGAAGCACGAGCCGCAATTATGGATGGATTTTATCTGCCCTTGCTTGCTTGCTTGCACCTGGCTCGTGAAGATCGGAGGGGGGTATTGAGACGCATCGATTATTCACAGGTCCCATAGAATAATACCGTGCCCCGGGGATCGAGACTCGCACCAACCAACAAACACCTAAGACAGCTTGTACTTGATACTGTAATTGCATGTTTGAGGTGGTCCATCAGCTGGGGCAGACACCGAAGTCGGTCGGGTCTCTGGACAAGACCAGAAAATCAAGATCAAGCAAGATCAAGAATTTCTTGAAGGGGTCTATGACTAGGTATACATCATCGCTGCCGAACACGGCGGAGGGTGACGGATGATCTTCTGATCGATACAGCCCAAGAGCAATGCGCTTCCAACAGCCTAGCAAACGTGCAGCTCACGCGCCATCGCCAGAAATTGGTGAGGCCGTCACCATCTGGGCTACAGGCGCCGTCTGTGGCTGAACAGGCTCTTGGATTGGTTCGTCCCCGTTCTGCTGGGGTTCGACAACTTGAAGCCCCTCAGAGCCATCATAGTAATCGCTAGCTTCTGATGACAGGCTGCCCGAGCTGTCTCGATCATGGGCATGATACGCCATACCAGTCAGCGCAGAGATCCCCTCTTGGCGCATCTGCTCGTCATCGCTGGCAAGTCGCGCTCGCTGCTCGGCCTCCCTTTTGGCTGCTTGGCTCGGGGCTCGCGTTTTCAGCTCTCCCGTGACACATTGGAGGTAGTAAGGCACCTCGATCCCGCTCTTCAGGAAAAATAGCTTAAGGTTTCTGGCCTTGTCTTTGAGCTGGACCTGATTTCGGTCCCTGAGTATATCGTTTAGGGTCCCTGAGGATCCGTACAGGGCAAGAATTTGGCTCCAATATGGTCCTTTGACTTGGTCAAGACCAGCCATCAGAGTGTTCTCCTCCTCAGTGGACCAAGGTCGTCTTTGACTGATTCCAGGTCGGCGCACACAATTGCTCGCTTTTGAACTAGCAGCTCGCCGAGCCTTCTCATACAGCTCCTGTGTTGGGGCGCTTTGAGTGGGATAAGGGACCGCATTTGCGGTATCTCCAAGATCTTCCTGGCTCTGCCGAGATTCTTTTTCCGTTTGCGGACCAAAGGCTATTGCACGTTATTAAGACAGACTAGAGAGATTGAGAGGATCAATGGTAGTACCTTGGGTCTCGTCAGTGTAGCCCAGTGCTTTCAAGACTTCGTCAGCTGCCTGCTGTGCATGCACAGAAATATCCTGATCGGAAGGGCTTGTCACAGTGTTAACAATGTGCAAGCCATTTGCAGGATTAGAGTGGTCTTCCGGATTACGCTGGTGAGAAGTCCGCCGAGGTACCACAGGTATCGTGAGAGCATGGCGTTTCATGTAGGGGCCGAGCAGGGGTTTGTAATGATTCCGAAGATAAGTACTGACGCTCGTAAGAAAACCTTCCCAGCTAAACTTCTCCGACAAAGCCTCTTGTGTGTGTCAGCAGATCCCAGTTGGCGGCATGTCGAGTTGACCTACGCGTAGACTCCACATCGGTGTGCTCCTTCATCAGGAAATCTCGACGTTGAGTGACTAATTTGATAAACTCCAGCTCGTCCCCTGAAAGTGGTATATCCGGGTGCCTTTGCTTCAACAAATGCTCGAAATCGAAAGGAAACATTTCTTCAAGAATGTCTTCTTTCGTTTCAGGCTGCTCTTCTGACGTGACCATAGACAGATACATCTGAGTCTTGAGGTTTACAAGAAGCTCACCAGGCTCCTTCTCCAAGCAAGCACCCTCAGGGGTGACTATGTCGATGAATGAGGAACTGAGTTCGTAAAACCCGGCGGAAGAGGCGAACACAGCCACGGAAAACGATGCGAGGTTTGTAAGTCGAATTGTGGTTCTATGCTCCGGCTCCTTGATATCAAGTTCGTCCGCATAAAGAAACAGACCGTCCTCGGAATATATCCGTTTGGTTTGGTCAAAGAGCGCCTTCAACGTGGTGTAGGCCTGACCAAGCTCGGAATCTGGATCATACACCATTTTGATAGTCTCGTTACACGGCCCTTGCGCTAACATTACCAGTATCTGGGTGGACTAAGGAAAGTCAGGGTAATCTGGGACACGGGCATACAACTGGCTCCTTACCAAGCTCTCTAGCATAGGCAGACTGAGAATCCGCATGTAAAGATACGGGTCCGAGATAAAGTC
The DNA here is from genome assembly GCA_009599575.1 of Blumeriella jaapii. Taxonomy (NCBI): domain Eukaryota; kingdom Fungi; phylum Ascomycota; class Leotiomycetes; order Helotiales; family Drepanopezizaceae; genus Blumeriella; species Blumeriella jaapii. Next base: position 808,558 of record VWND01000007.1, on the reverse strand, counting down.
ATTTCCATCCGACACACTTCTGTTATGGTCTGTGGACTCCACGCTTGCCGGAGCATCTGAGAGTTCGGGCTGAGGGGGACTTGTGGATTCTTGGTTGGCAGCCAGAAACTGCTGCATCACAGCCTCTGAAGCTTGGGCAGCCAGGTCTGCGATGCTTAGGGAGGAGGGGTCGCTCAGATTCTGATCTTCTATCGCTGCAGCAGAGTCAATCCTTTGCCGCTTGTCTCCTCCATCTTGACTGTGATCAGACCGGCGGCGTTTGACGGGTGAGGACGTTGGGGAATCCAAGGACGTCTGGTAATCTGGGGCCTCGTGCTTGATGGAAATTTCCGCGCCTGGTAGTGTTAGTACAAGCCGTCAAGATGAAACGAACGTCTTCCGCCTTTTCCGACTGAAATCAATGGCGCTCAGAGTCCAGAACTGGTCACAAAGTAGAAACTCACCCGCTTCCTCTCGGGGGGACTGCTCGGTGAAAGTCATGGTAGTGGGGGAGGCGCTCTTAATCGCTGCGAGGCTGCTGGTCAAATATTGATGGTTGTTATCATATTTGCTAATGGTGAAAGAGTTGGATAAAGAGAGAAGCGACGGGCAGGTTTGGCTGTCTCCATCCTTCTCAAAACCCCAGGCAATGAATTTTTTTCAGCCCTACTTATCGTAACCTTATCTCTGTGCCCTAACCTTTTGTGCCCTACCTACTTAATTTAATCACCCCATGCTGATCATCAACCCGGAGAGATTTCAGGACTCGACTTATATGGTCCGATAGTTGTGTATCATCATCAAATACATGTTTTTACATCTATCCTTTTTTGTAATGGGATATCTGATATTTCGTGTCGAACAGGTTTTTCTTTCCATCATAACAGTTCCACCTCTCCGCATCAATCAAGTACGCTTATACGGCAGTAACGGGTCGTCCAAGCATGTTGCGACTGTATCTCCTCCTGAAATTTGATTTCGCTAGCAGGAGGATGTTGCACTAATGATTCCATCGTCGGTGTTTCTGCAATTCGTGTTGCGACGAATCAAGGCTTGTAAAAGTTGCCCGAGTCATGTTGATCAATAATGCCTGGAACATCGTCAAGAAACACAAGATAAACAAAAGAAGAGAAGACGTAGACACATCCCTGATTTTACGTAAATAAAACAATAGACAACCGCTTTGTGCTGATGTTGACCTCACTAATTTCTCCCCCTCGCTTGTGTATCGACGAGTAAGATAGAGACGACGGCCCCTCCTTTATTAACTAACCTCAGCCCTTAAGCGATTATGTCGTCTCCAAATAGCGAACGTTCTCTCAAGAGTTGAGTTGGAAAGCTGGCGAATGTAAAATGCTGCTAACCAGCTCAAAACACAGACACCGAGGTACAAGAGAGAGCTTAGAGAGCAAAATGAATGGATCGGAAATATGTACAGATCCCAAGATTTCTATTTGCGCCAGACTTTTGCTATTTACTCCTCCAGCGACCGACCGCCCAGCCAGACTCCAAATATACACATCAGATCGTGACACGTGGTCGCGAAATCCTTAAGCCATCACCTGGTCATCACTCTTCGCTGTCGGCACTTGGGTCAACACATCAAAAGCCCCCGTTCCGACCTTGCTCATCCTCCCGATAACTATCCTCGAACTGGGACTCGATAGATTGTCCCAGTCGCCGTCCATAACCGCGTCCGCCAAGAAACCCACCGTGGTCTCGAAACTCATCTTCATGAACGGACTGACGCTGCTCTTCAGGCCGTTTCTGTTGAAAGGACTGAAGCCCCCACCTCTCGTCATAAAATCGGCGATAAGGTTCAGATGTCTGTGGTCGACGCTGATTCCGTGACCACCAAAAACACCCGAGAGTTCTTGGACAATGGCAGCCCGGCAAGCTTCCACGCCATAGTGGGTGAGCACTGCTGCAATGTCGTTGGTGGAGATCGTATTGGGGTTGATGAATTGCTGGTATTCGCGCATCGCCTGGAGATTAACACCTGTAGTGTGGACGACTGGAGCCTTGATCTTCTTGCCAGTAGCAGAATCGAAGACCTCTTCGTTGGGTACGAAGGTACAAGATCCTAAACCCTGAATATTCTGGATCAGAGTCCGTCGGAGCGCATCCTCGACGATGGACAGCATGAGAACCTTTGGGACGTCAGCCTGGTATTCGAGGGTCAAGTCGCACCATTCTCCATTCGACTCATCGAATCGAAATTTGGTGATGTCGATGCATTTCTTCATGACACGAGCCTCGCGCTCGGCCGCATCTTCTGTTTCGTGCTGTTTCGACTTGCCGTCTTCCTCATCGTCGCTGCCGAGGTCGCGGGGCGAGCCTCCAATGCCCTCGTCCTCCATATCCTCTTCGGGTTCGGCTTCCTTTTGCATTTGAGCCTGTACTCTGTCGTCATCCTCGTCGTTTGCTGCGTAGCTCACGGCTTCCGAACGGTTGCCTCTCTGCTTAGCATTTGTAGCGTCGTCGTCTCCCTCGTCATCCTCTTCATCCTCGTCCAGCTCTCTCTCTGCGTCAACTCTTGGCTCTTCAATATTTCCTATCGTCTTTCCAATCTCGGGGACCGCAGCTGTAGCTGCTGAGGTTGTGTCATCTTTCTTCCGCGCAAGAGCTTTGCGAGCAATTGTCTGGAGCTTAGGAGCAAACTTTTTCTCAAAAGCGTTGACAACGTCTGCAATGGAGATAGCATATGTTTCGATGTATTCTTTTGAGGGGAAGAGCTTGACGTGGATGTCGAATATCTTGGCTTGTGCATACGCCTGGCCCTGACCGATGCGCTCCTTGACAGTCGCCTCGTCCAAGACAGCAGCAAGCGAAAGCTCGCTGATACCCTTCGCAAATTTCTCTCCTGCATCTCCGGACAGTTCCGGATTCAGTCTAAGCGTCATTGATGGTGTTGAGATGTGATTGCTTGCTGTCATGACAATTTCTCGCAGACGTGGAATACCAAGAGTGACGTTCTTGGTAGAGTGACCTGCCAAATGAAAAGTGTTCAGTGTCATCTGTGTCGAAGGTTCTCCAACCGACTGGCCAGCGACGATACCAACAGCTTCACCAGGCTCAGCCACGGACCTGAGATACTTGGCGACCAGCACCGACTCAAGCTCTTTACGGGGACCCACCCCATCCGGAGTTTCCTTGGTTTTTACCATCCCATCTGGGTTCGTCTTCAGGTAAGTCGTCAAGGCATCAAAAAACTTTTCCGACGTAGCGTAGCCGTATTTGCCCGGGTTGAAATCGGCAAGCACCGGATCTGGGCCGTTGGGGTCATTGGCCTTGGCGTGCTTCAGAGCCTTTTTCATCCGCTTCAAGATTACTTCTTTGTCGTTGAATATGGTATCATATTGTTCGTCACCATAGTTCAATTGAGAGAGCTCTGATTCCAGGTTCTGCAACAAGAACTTGAAGTCTGTCAAGTGTTTCTGCTTCGTCACGTCTAGACCATCTTCACCATACAGGAACTGGATTATTGAACCGTCCGAGTCGCGCACCGAGGTGTCGTATTCGACCTTGAGCCCCTCCATTCCCTTAATAAGACATCGTTGCAGATATCCTGATCTGGATGTCTTGACGGCAGTATCAATCAATCCTTCTCTTCCGGCCATGGCGTGAAAATAGTACTCCTGGGGTCGAATTCCTGTCAAGAAACGATTGACAATGTAACCCCCAGCTCTAATATGGGTTTCGAAAGGTCTAAAACAAGGTAGTGATTTACCACTGACCATAATCGGTACCCGACGTCCTTCCAGTACTTGTTGGCCAAGATTGCAAGAAATAAGATTCGCGTTGACGGCGGTTCCTTTCGCACCGGAAACCGTCATGTTTTGCATCTGGTTCTTAGGGAATTGCTTGACCAAGCCACGAGGAAGACACGCCTTAGTGATCGAAGAAGAAAGAGCAGAGGAGCTGCTGTTCATCAACAGATCAAGACCCTGTTGCTTTGCGTCATCTCTCAGAACACCCTCAACCGGCTGAGTAGTTCGGGATCAGTATCGGCACGGTCGTCTGCGCTTAAGGTGACATATTTGGCAGCAACCTTGAGACCAAGATCTTTGGCAGCTGCCAATTCATTCCTGCGAATTTGTTCGCCCTCGGCAGTCAAACGCAGATCGTCCATTCCGCAAGTGAAGGCTCGCATGTGCAAGAACTTCGTAAGAAGGCGACCTAAGATACTCAAGACCTTTCCGGCTGTAGTGGGACCGTATGCCTCGTGAATGGCGTGTACAAAGCCACCTCCACTGGGCCCAATCTGAGATTTGTCAAGTATTCCAGTGATGAACTCCCCCCCCTTGACCAGCACCACACCTTCCTCGGAATTCTCGCCCCACCGATCGGCTGGGGTTTGTGACTTGCTGCTGAGGGTAAGGGGGGCACAATCGATGGGCTGGATGTTCTTCAGGATTGTTGTAATCACCTGCTTTCCAGTCCAGCGGGCAACGGGTTTGATGACTGCTGGGGCGACTGTTACTATCCGATCTCCTACGATATGACCGCTCTCGGGACGAAGGCAATTGTAGATCAGCTGCTGATAGGTCGCACGGTCGAAAAATGTATCCCGATTACACATCCAGACGGATACCGAAATGTGATCTTGAATGAGACCTCGCAATGGCTTCCCAGATGTTGCGACAAGATATTGATGATCCGTATCCGCAATCTGGAGTGCTTCGGCTCTTGCAATCTCCGTCTGAGGGAAATGCATATTCATCTCATCTCCGTCGAAGTCGGCATTGTAAGTGTTACAATTCGCGTAGTGCATGCGAATCGTCTTTTCGCCAGGGAGAACTCTTGCACGATGGCCCATGATAGAGGGCTTGTGCAGGGTTGGTTGTCGATTCATCAGAACAACATCACCGTTTGTGAGATGTCGATGAACTTTTTTGTTTCTCGCACCACTCGTACCGCTGCTGGAAGAAGCTAACAGTTGATTCGCCAACGCCAAACGTTCATCCTGAGTTTTCGTTCGCAAACTAATAACTTGGCCGTTCTCATTCTCGATCGCGGCAGCACCTGGCCACCTATCGACACCATTAATCACGGCTTGTTGCATTTCCTTGAAGTTGTGACTGGTCACTGGCTCGGGGTACGTCAGCTTCTTTGCGAAGACAGGCGGTACACCGATCTCGTTCGTCTCGATATTAGGATCTGGGGATATGACACTACGAGCCGCGAAATTGACTCGCTTCCCCATCATGTTTTTTCGAAATAGACCTTCTTTCTTCTCAAGCTTTTGCTTGATTCCGTCCTCATTCTTCTTCCCGGCTGCGCCTTGGACTGGATTCCGGTCTCTGTCAATCAGCGAATTAACGGCATCCTGGAGTTGGCACCAAGCTTCCTGGAGATCGTAAAAGTCTCTCGTCCGGTAGGGCGAGTCCACTTGAGAGCCTGGGTTGTTGACAAGATGGTAAATCTCCGCAATCCTCTCACAGCTCTTGAGAATAGACTTGTAGAGAGCATTCTGCTGTGCCTCGGAGATCTCACCATCGCCGGTGTGCGCTTCTGGGCGATACTTGTTCGGAGGTACCAGGAGGGTCTGCAAGAAGAACATGTCCGGAGTAACTTTCGTCGCCCTTCTTTGCAGTTGAGCGCGAATCATAGACCAGCGACAAGATATCCTGCTCTTTTTCAAACAGCAGTGTCATCCGTGCCTTCACTACCATCGCGTTAATAAACTCATCATGAGCTGCTGTAGCCTCCGACTTCGATTTTGACTTCGACTTCGTTGTTGTGCTCGGCATGTCACCCATGACCACGTCCCCATCCCCGTCCAAAGAATCCCCCTCGCCCTCGTCTTCCTCATTCGATGAGAGGTCGATGTCAGCAATGGCTTCATCAAAATCTCCGTTCTCCTTCTTCGCTGCCTGCAGTATCTGAACCGTATTGACGAGTTTCATGTTGCCTAGCAACATCTTGGCCTTATCTTTCATCGACAGCTGTTTTTCGAAAATCTTCACGTATCGATCCTTCCGCAGAGATGGCGACACACCGCTACAGTTCGCACAGATCTTTCCGATACCGACGGTCCTCAAGAAGGATTTGATCACCATTCGCCGCGCTTCCGCAACGCCTTCATTCTTCTCTCGTCTCCATTCCCACGGCGCAGCCTTCGCAGCTTTTATTGATTTCTTCACAAAGGCGTTCCTCCGGCGTATGACACTGTCGGCTGCAGACTCCTCGTTTTCCGACTCACTACTGCTGGCAGGAGCTTCAGCATCTTTGGATTGCGAGACTTCGATGTTGTCTATGTCCTCGGCGGGTCCCAGCAATCCGTGTTGGATCAATCGAAGCTTGCAAAGATACCGATTGACATCTTTGCGTGACATCCTGAAGCAGTGGCAGTAGGCGCATTTCGCCCGCAACAGGCGCAGGAGCTGGTCCATAAACGTCGGGTGGTAGACAGGTACCGGCAGCTCGATGTGGCCGGCATGGCCCGGGCATGCGACGGGGCTGAGATTACATGTTGTACAGCTTCGAGTTGTCAGATCAATGACGGTACTTTAAGAATGTGAAAGCCTACAAGTGATCGCCCCATGCCCCGAGAGCGGGATCGTAGAGCCCTCCGGGGACTGGGTGAAGTAGAGTGTCGAATGTCTGATGATTCTCTATCTTTCTGACCGAAAGGGCTCTGATCTCTGCGACATTGAGGAACCCGAAGTCGACGCTCCCTATGGCGGAAGGGACGGGCTGTGAGATATTCATCTTGGTAAGATGTGACTTCGCCGCAGCATGGCAATGGCTGGACCAAGATTTCAACAGAGGAACATGCGAAAGGAAACGCCAAAAAAGTTGTCGGCTCGGCTTATCTTTTTTTTCGGTGTCCCGGCGCTAGGACACAATCCTGGCATGCGGCTACGACACTTTGGGCAATTTACTAGAACAAGTGCATGACAAGGCTGGCAAATACTGTACAGCTTCCACGTTCTTGAACCATCTCCAACGACCTGCTCGACGACGTTCTTGTTGTATCCCGCGTCAACATCGGATTTCAGGATGGATCGCGGCAAAGCATCTCCCGTTCTGGCTCCCCGGAAAGATGCCTCCAGCCGAGTCGATAAGCCGCAGTCGGCGGCGGAGAAACTGGCGTCGCTCAAGGCCAGAGTCGCAGCAGCAGTCGGCAACAGCAAGGCCAAAGCTGGCGTCGGTGTTTCCTCTCATCCGGCACCTGCTGTGGCCAGAGGTGGGTTGAATGTCGACCTGCATCCCGCTCTCCAGGACCTCGGACAGTACAAACCCTCGAAGAACATTGCGCCGAAGTTCGCAACCAGCTTGGGCAACTCCCGTCCGCAAGCCGAGAAAGCCGCGCCCAAGAAGCAGCTGGATCTCTCTGGGCCCTCGGCCGAGGAGACGCGCAATAATCCGTACTTCGATATCAGTCTCGGCGGGCAGACGGCGACGTTGAAGAATCGGCACTCGAGACAGTTGGTTTTCAATCAGAAGGGGAAATACATCCAGCAAGCAAATGCTTTGCGCAAACAGGCCGCCCTCGAAGCGCTGAAGAAGCGGATCGCAGAGAACTCGCGAAAGATCGGCATAGACGAGGACCTGGATACGGAGAAGAACTACCTTGTTCAGGCGCCTCCAAGCATCGAGTGGTGGGATGAGGCATTGGTCAATGGCGAAAACTACGACAACATTGATAGCCCGGACGGTCTCAAGATCGATACTGTGGACTCTATCATCACTGAATACATTCAACATCCCGTCCTACTGGAGCCGCCGCAAGAGAAGAACATGCCAGCTCCCAAACCGCAATTCCTCACGGCGAAAGAACAGGCGAAGCTACGGCGCCAGCGGAGAATGGCTGACCTGAAGGAGCAGCAAGCCAAGATCCGTCTTGGTCTGGAACCTGCGCCTCCGCCCAAGGTCAAGAAGGGCAACCTCATGCGCGTCCTGGGAGAAGAGGCCGTCAAGGACCCCACGGCCGTCGAGGCGCGCGTGAACCGGGAAATCGAGGCCCGGCTGCAAACGCACCTCGAGACGAACGAGGAGCGCAAGCTCACCAAGGAACAGCGGCACGAGAAGCTCGCCAAGAACCAGGAGAACGACGCATCCAAGGGCATTCACGTGCTGGTGTTCAAGATCGACAACCTGGCGAACGGCAGCCACCGGTACAAGATCAACATCAACGCGGACCAGATGGCGCTGACGGGCATCTGCGTCATGCACCCGCGCTTCAACCTCGTCATCGTCGAGGGCGGCGAGCACAGCATCAAGAAGTACCGCAAGCTCATGATGCAGCGCATCGACTGGACCGAGAACTCGCCGACGCGCCGCAAGGAGGGCAAGGCCGAGGAGCTGCAGGACTGGCTCAAGGCCGAGGACGAGAAGGGCGAGCTGAAGGATCTGAAGCTCAACAAGTGCGTGCTGGTGTTCGAGGGCGAGACCAAGAGCCGCGCGTTCCGGGCCTTCAAGAACAAGCCGTGTGAGACGGATAGCGCTGCGCGGGAGGCCTTGCAGCGGGCCAAGATGGAGAACTTTTGGGCGCAGGCGAAGAGCATCAGATAAGGACCGGGAGCGCGGTCGGTACAGCGGGAGGAAACCGGGTCTCGGACAAGCGTGTGTGTGTGTGTATGTATGCCTATCACGATCACACAATTGTATTCTTGGTGCCCAAGCGTCGCCGATGCCTCTTCGTTGACGTCCCGTACTCGAAGTCATGCAATGTTCCCGGCCATGGCCATCAACTCGTCCTCGTCGTCGTCCTCATACCCAAACTCATCACCGCCATTCCCCCCATGGTGCGTGTCGCCTCCAGCCCCCGCCCCGGCCTCGGCCTCTCTCCTCTGCGCCGTCCTCAACTCCCGGATGTGCGCCTCGTCCATCTTCTCCCGATGCGCCTCCAGATCCTTCACGCTCCAGGTGCTGATGCCTTCCTGATCGCTCGCGCGGAACGGCTGGGCCATGCCCCGCAGGAACTTCTTCGCGGTGCCGATGGCCATGTCGGTGCTGAGGTTGGTCTCGCCCTCGTAGAAGGCGCCGTCGATCCACTTGGGCAGCTGGTTGCGCTTCTTGTGAAAGCGGCGGTCGGCGAGGACCATGATGCCGTAGTCGTCCTTGCCGCGGAGGACGCGGCCCAGGCACTGCGCGGCGTGGCGCATGGCGTCGAAGGACAGGAAGTCGTTCTCGCGGATCCGGTAGTTCTGGCGCAGGAAGTCCAGGCGCGCCTTGAGGATACGCGACTCCGTGTACTGGAAGGGCACGCCGATGCAGAGCACCGTGCGGCCGTACTGGTGGTCGAAATCGATGCCCTCGCTGACCTTGCCGCGCGCGACGCAGAGCAGGATGGCCCCGCGGCCGTTGGAGCACGCCGTGCGGTACGTCTCGAGCGCGAGCGACGTCTCCTGCGCGTCGGGCGTCTCGACGAGGATGAGCTTGTACTTCCAGACCTCGTCGAGGATGCCCATGCCCTGCCACATGCTGATGATGGACTCCATGTAGAGGTAGGACGGGAAGAAGACGACCATGCCGTCGGGCGTCAGCTTGGAGAACTCGGTGAGCAGGTGTCCGTAGTTGCGGACGACCGAGGGCTCGTTGCGCACTTGGAAGCCGGATGAGATGGGCACTTGGTCGGAGCCGCGGGTGACGATCATGGGTAGGAAGGAGCGGCGGGCGAGCGTCATGCTGTAGGACTCCTGGACGACGGCCGTGAACCCGAGCATCTTGGGGTACATCTCGAGGGGGGAGATGGTGCCGGATGTGATGATGACGGAGCTGAAACGGTCAAAGACGGGTTTGATGGCGATGGCCGCGTCGAGACAGGCGAAATGGAGGACCGGATTCGGGACCTCTGCCGTGTCGGATTCATACGGCTCGAGGATGAGGACGAATCCTTTCTCGTACGTTGCCACCAGTGTTGCGAATGTCGCGACCTCCTGTAGCGGCGCGTAGTCCTCGATGTTGGTCAACTCGAGCGTGCGTACGAGGGAAGTCAGTCGTTCGGCACAAAACCGTAGCGGCTTCTTCTCGATGAGCGTATACTCCCTGAGATGCACTAAGAAGGATGGCGGTGTTTCTGATATAACCTGCCGGACCTTCATACGCGTCTAGAGCAAGTCAGGCGGCGTTCGACGCGCGGAACGGGGAGCATTCACCTTCAAGTACTCAATGAAACGCTTCAGGAAGACGATAAAATGCTCTGCTCGCCTGATGTTTCCCGGTACGGCCTCCTTGAGCAAGTCATCCGGAAGAGCTAGTCACGACGGTCAGCAGGGGCGGAATGCAAGGTCGGGATCATGAGGAACGTACCAGGGTTCGACATGAACGCATCCTCCTGACGAGACTCGTCCGCGTCACGGAGACCCTCGACCAGCTTCGCATACTCATTCTTCAGTTTGTCCGCATCGCTTTCCTTCATGTCCGCGATCTTGACCTCCAAGTTCTGAGCTCCTCTGGTCGCCTTCCGCAGCGAGTCTTCCGTGATGTCTGTGCTGAGCGATTCAATACAGACGTTATCGATGTTGTGCGCCTCATCGAAGACAACGATGCAATCCTTGGACAGCTCCTTGGACACTCGTTCAGCGATCTTTGGATCGAGCAGGTAGTGGTAGGAGTAAATGATAACATTGCAAAACGACATCTGGAGAGGTCAGTGACCGGCGCTCCCGAGACCAAATCTAGGAGCGAACCACGAACCATGCGTCGGGCCGTGAAATACGGGCATTGCTTACGCTCCTCCCCATAAGCCAAGATACCCTCGAAGGTCCACACCCCATTCGGAATCAGATCATGCGGTTCTAGTAGATCCAGATTCTGTCTCCGTCAGCCATCAAGGCTCATTCTTACCGGACCAGGCATGGGAAACGCACATCGTGGTAGATGCAAACCGGCACCTCCTCCCCCCTCTCCTTCTTCTCCTTCACGAACCCCGCCGTCAGGCTCCGACACCTCGCATCGACCACCGTCCCGCTCTTCTCCCGCTTGACACTCGGATGCAGGCACATGTTCTTGCGACTCGTCAAGCCCATGCCGCGGAACTCCTCTACGTACCCCAGTTGCTCGGCGCGGTATTTCATCAGCGCCTCCAACTCGAAGAGCGCCTTCTCGATCTCCGACATGGTGCCTGCCTCGGATTAGAGGGGGTCGTATTCCTGCTTCCCCTGCGACGGACTGGGAAGGGTGCGGACTCACGTGAGCAGTATATCAGCTTGCGGTGCTCGGGGTAGTATTGCTGGTACGCCACGATGAGGGAGAGGAGCGAAACCGTCTTTCCGGTGCCCGATGGCATCTCCAGCACAGCGTGGCCGCCAGCGTCGAGCGTCCCTGTGGCACGTAGTAAGCTTCGTCTTCAGAGGCTTTCGCCGGGTGGCACGTACTCTTGAGATCACACATATAGCTATTCCCAACCCGATTAGCAGCTTGATCTCGGCGACACGTCACGGATGATCAGACAGACATACGCATATTGCTCTACCCCGAGGTCAGCGTGAGGCGCGCGGAAGAGGGGGGGGGGGGGGGGGGGGGGGGGGGCTCGCTCACCTGGATAAATCCTCGGATACGGGAACAAGACCGGCAGGTCGCTGGAAGACAGACCGAGTCAGTGTTTGTTGCCAGACACATAGCGCAGAAGGGCTCATACTCGATATTGAACTTCATAGCTGCTTTGGTCCGATATTCACGATGGTGCGCAGACTGAAAGCCGAGGTTAGTTAGTACAGTAGCAACAGTCTTCGCGGGGGGCCAGGTACTGTACTGTGTGTGCTGTGCTGTGCTGTGCTGTGCTGTGCTAAATGAGTCTGAGTATTATGGTAGAGTAGATAGGCGACGCAAGGCGATCGGAAACAGTCACGGTCCTTGTTTAGGTTATATCGTGCTGACAAGGCTCTGCCCTATGAATACGCACGCGTATTCACGGATCGCAGGCTTTCCCACACGGTACGGTACAGTACTGCCGTGGGTGAATCTGGAATCACGTGAATTTCATTTTAGGGTTCCCGTAGCATTAGTCATCGGATCTTTGTCTCGAGAGCCCTTTGTCCGAATTCACTAGCTCCCTCTTTATTTCTACACATCACAGACAGTACGGTACGGCTCTCAAACTTCCTCGCCTGGGAGAATCCGTTACTGGCCTTGCGCCCGATAATCCCTATAGACCGCAGAGACATGTGAGCAAGCACAAGGATCACAGCACGTGCATTTCACCAGACCAATCACAAAGACGTCCTTGTATTTATTCATGTTCTTCTTGCATGTCTCTTCAGACCCGACAGAATCCCTAACCAAAGTACGGCCTCGCCAGTACGGAAAGCAGATACGTTTTTCGGCGCCCCATACGCAATCCAAAAGAGCGAACAAACACCCCTGTATTCCAGAACCGAAAAGCGCACCCAAGAAAAACCTGGAAATCAAGTAATTAAATACACTCGTGAATCACCTCCGGACCCTTCCCCTGCGTGCTGCAAGAAAATGAAGCGCGCCGGAAGGGTCACTGTGGACGTTGCGAAGTATTGTAGTCGAAAAGTGGTATCGGTGCCCTGCCCTGCTCTGCTCTCGACTGCCTGAGCCAAAACCACGCCCTCCTTCCTTCCTGTATTAAAAAAAAAGATCCAAGGATTCCAGACCCAGTCCAGACAAAAGATGACTCCATCCACCCAGCAGGCTTCGGGGAAAAGAATATGGCATAACAATATTCGTCAGTCGTAAATCGTCGTCCGTCCCCCACCCATGACACGCCACGACCGGAGATCGGGCCGCACGACAGGCCACCGCTTACCTCGCGTACGGCTGGTTCATGGCCGCCACTTCTCGCGCGATGTCGGGCCACTCCAGCTCTCTGCGGAAACGACCTTCGCCGTTGGAATTGCGCGGCAGGCTCTCTTCCCATTTGAGGAGCTCGTAGGAGAAGCGCAGATGCGGCTGGATGATCACATTGAGACGGCGGGCACGCACGAAGCAGTAGGCGCGTGGGAAGGAGTAGCCCAGGGTGCGCATGATCTCTGCGATGCAGATCGTGGCGGAGCGAGAGACGCCGACGCGGCAGTGGACGAGCGTCGCGATGCCTTTGGCTTTGCCGCGGTCTGGGTCATGTTAGCAAGCACACGCGCATGGCCAGGCAGGGGGGGGACGCGGACCGATGAACTGCAAACACCGCTCAAACTCGCCGGTCAGCGGGTCGACGCCATTGTCTTGCACGCCCTGGACCACCATCACGCTGTCCTCGCCCCAGTGCGCCGCCTCGCCCTCGCTCCACGTCGCCGTCTCCCCCACACTCAAAATCTGGTGGATGCCCATCTGTCGCAGGAGCGCGGGGTTGTTGGCGTGAGCCAGGTTGCCCAGGTACATGTAATCGGTGATCCGGCTGGGAAGCGACCCATCCATGTGCCGGAGCCAGTCCGGCGCCTCCTGGGCCAGGTCCGCGATCTCCGCCGGGGATTTCTCGCGGTTGGCGGGGGAGTCGGACAGCAGCCGCGGAGCGATGGTGGTGAGCAGAAGGACATCGGAGGGGTAGGCAAAGAAGTTGCGCCGTTTCCGCACGTGCAGGTCCAGCCAGGCGGCGGGGATGGGGAGTCCCGTGGCATAGGTGAAGTATGCCAGGCCGAGCAGCGTCGACTCCGTGTACCCATCCGGGCAGTGAATCAGGATCTTCCTCTCCCGCATCGGGGTCGGCGGGGCCGATGGCGGCATGGGCGTATCGCCGTCGGCATCGACCTCGGCATCGACCTCGGCATTGACCTCGGCATCGACCTCGGCATCGACCTCGGATGCCGGCGCGGGTGGAAGGCCGCCGTGGGCGAGCGCGTACACCCACTTGCAGGTGTCGAGGATGCCATCCACCTCCCCCGGCGACCACGTGGGGGGCATGATGCTCCCCGACGACGGAAAGTCGAAATACGATGGCCCCGGGTCGGCGGCGCCGCGCTCCGCCAGGGCTTGCAGGGCGGCGGGATCGAGCCGGCCGAGGTCACTGCATTCGATGAGCACATCAAAGGGCTCGTGGGTGCCGCGCAGGCGGGCGCCGAGGGCGGGATCCGGGGTCGGTCCGAGCCACACGTTGTGGTGGATCTCCGAGGCCTGGGTCATGGTGCACATCTCGAGGCGCTCCTGGTAGAAGAAGTCCAGCACCCGGCCCGTCAGGCGACCGTGGGCATCCGACGACACGAGGTCGGGGTGGCGCTCCTCGAAGGCCTGAAAGGGGCTGGTGCACACGAAGGTGTGGTAGCTGCCCACGTCGTGGCCCTTCTCCAGGTGCGTCTCGCGCCAGGCGCGCTGCGCGGCGGCCACGTCCTGGGCGAGGCGGTCCACCTCGGGCGCGTCGTCGCCGTACACCAGGATGTCGGACAGCATGGCGGCCTTGGCCGCCTGGATCTGGAAATTGCGCACGGAGAAGCCCTCGCGCGGGTCGACGTCCTTGAAGCGCGCGCCCTGGGCATCGCGGCGCAAGAACTCGTCGGGCGCCACGGCGCCCTTGAGCCGCGCGCAGCTCAGATCGCCGCCGGCCTTGACGATGGTGAGGCCGCGCACGCCCTGCGGCGTCTGGCGCAGGTTCTTGCGCCGCGCGAGGAAGAAGGCCTGCTGGATGAGGTTGCTCGGATGCAGGCCGTGCAGCCAGGGGAAGACCTGGGACGGGTCGGGCAGCGGCTGCCCGGCGACCTGATCCAGCGCGGCCGCGGCGCCGTCGGCGTCGATCTCGTAGATGGTCGCCGCGCCCACGGCGCGGGACGGGTAGCGGTCGGGGGGGTCGAGGAGCGACGGCTGGCGTCGGAGCCCGGGGCACGGCACGGGCGGCGACTGGGGCGGCGTGTCGGGCTGGTCGGCGGGCGCCGGGCCGGGCGGGCAGAGGGGGAGGTGTTTGTTGGGGATGGGGATGGGGCACGCGGTCGACGTGGTGTTGGTGTTGGTGATGGTATTGGTGATGTTGTTGGTGGTGGTAGTGGTGTTGATGGGGTTGACGGGGTCGCGGCCCCGCGGGGGCACGGGGTGCGGCGACACGGATCGCGTGAGGGCCATCGTGGCCATCTTTCATCGGCGTCGCTCTCGGGCGTCAGTCGGGCGTCGGTCTCCCCGCGCACAGAAGCGCAGCACCGCACACGGAGGCCGGCGGAGGCGCGCGGAGAGATCCAGAGCAGAGAGAGAGATGCGGTCGCGTCGACGGGCTCGTGTCCCCGCTCCCGCTCCAGCTCCTGGGGCGCTCCGAGGAGGATGTGTTCGCGCGTGTCGGCAGCGACGCAGCGACGACGAGACGACGAGCGGCGGCTCGCGGGCACAGTTCAGTTTAGGCACGCTTGGACGTCGCCGGTCGAAGGGCGTCCTGCATCGGTCCTGTGTGAGCGGGCAGTGCGGTGCGGTGCGTTGCGGTGCAGTGCGAGGACAGATGGGTGGTGATGGCCGAGGGAGGGAGAGGCAGGACAGGACAGGAAGTGGAGGGCGGCCGGGCGCGCGGGCACAGAGGGGGAGGGAAGACGTAGACGGGCTCGGCGCCACCACCGCGGCGACCAGGGCACGCACGCGGCCGGCTTATCGTTCTCGGTCTGTACACAGTACAGTACTGTACACAGTATGTATGTACTGTACTGTACATACATATACAGTACATACAGCATCGTGGGTATCGCACCGCATAAGATGCCAAAGTGTGTACAAGCTGTGATAGGCAGAGACCAGGGCCGACTGCAGGAGGGGTGGGTTGGCGGGCGGGCGGGCTGGCGGGCTGGCTGGATCATGATCTCAATGCTCGAGGCGTGGACGTCGACGTCGACAAGACTCAGCCCAGAACGCGGTATCTCGAGCACTACTATGTCGGTACCGTACTATGTAGATACTGCAGACTGTACGGATGGTCCTGGACTGACTGCACATATACACCGTACAATGGACTTCTACATAGCACACATACACACAATACGGTACAGTACAAGTGTGTACACACAGACATTCGAACGGCCTGATACCCGGACCGCCCACATGCAGCCTGCCCCCGGGGTCTGCACTTGCAGTGCTTGGCCGCTGGATCGCTTTCCGGCCACATGTATATGTGTGTATGTACAGTAGGGTGCAAAAAGTCTCTGCACCCCCCCCCTTGCAGCCAAGATAGTCAATAGTGCAGCCAAGGTAGATTTCATGCAGCCGAGAAAAAATTACTATATTTTAAGCTGAAATGTTCAGCCAAATTTAACACGTGGTAAATATGCTCCAAAACTTTCAAGATTCGTTATTTCGAAATATCGTTTAGAAATAATTATAGTTTTTGTCCAACGATTCGTACTGTAAACGTGACTGCCAAAGCTAAAAAACGTTGTACTGCACAAAATTTTAAACTGGAGTGTTTACTTTTACAGACCGCCAAATAAATTTAACTAACTTTAGTAAATTTACCTTGGCTATCAAATCAAGTGTATTAAGTCTGTCTTGGCTGTGTCAAGTTTACCTTGGCTGCAAGGGGGGGTGCAGAGACTTTTTGCACCCTACTGTACATGTATATGTATGTACTGTACCGCGCCGTACCGTACCGTAGGCTGGTTGGTGGGCCGCCAGAGGCATGATTGATTGATCGACTCCTCATGCCGCATCCACAGAAGGGCAGCCATGGAACGTGGTCTTCGCTCCGGGAGAACGGGCGGTGGTGGCAGGCACGCATTCGCGGAAGCGAACCGTATATACAGTACCTCGCTTATATATTGTATTGTATTGTGGTTACTGTATTGTGCTGTGCTGTGCTATACTATACTATGCTGTGCTGTGCTGTGCTGTGCTGTGCGGTATAAACTACGTACAGTGTAATAGTGGGCTGCCTTCCCGTCCAACCTCATGTACTGTACTGTGTACAGCAAGCACAGTGCAAGCTGGCAAGCTGGCAAGTCGACCCTTGCCAGCGTGCCAGCGATAAGGCGATCACCGCTGCACCTACGCGATGGCATCATGCGGCTCGACCGTGACGCGCCGACACGCAAGAGGCAATAATCTTCGGTCTGCTTGCTGTCAGTCGCGGCCCAAATCACGCATGAGCGAGACAGACCGGGCACTTGTTATGTTGTACTTGGGCGAAACAAGAGATACTGTAAGTAACAGTGCGGTACAGTACAGTACTTGCACATGCGTACGTTGCGATCTCACGAGAGGGTATCGATGTATAGAATTGTGATATATAGGTACTGTATTGTGCTGTATGCCCTGTATGTATGTATGTATGTATGTATATCCAGTGCAAGGGCATTCATTATCCATCACTACTGTACTACTACTACTACTACTACTACTACTATCTAAGGTATATATAGTACCGTATATACATGCACTTCATACGGAGGATATCCAGTACTGTATATACCGTACACGATGTATGAAAGAAAGCAGCATTGCCACGTATCCAACCAAGCAACCTTTTACTGTACAGCACGCACAGATATCGAACGGCCGAACATGATTCACCCAAGCACGAAGGAAGCGTGTTCTATTCTGTATCCCCCTCTCCTAAAATCTGAATATCAATTGGGTTGTTTCGGGAGACAGGTCGCTCTACTGTAGGTTGCTCGTCGTGGACGGCCCTGGCGAAACACTTGGTTGCAGTGCTATGTATGTATGTACAATACAGTACACACCATACATACCATACACACCATACCATACACATACACACATACATACAATACAAACAAAACATCCCCCGACAGAAAAGCACAGCCCCCAAGAAGCGTAGAACAGGCCCTATCCATCCTGTCCATCCTGTCCATCCTGCACATGTCGTCCCGAGGAAAGACAAGAGAGAAAGAAGCTGGAGCTGGAACCGGAGACGCGCCAAGCACGATCCTCAGGACGTTCGTTTATCTCGGGGAAAGGGACGACAGGTACATACATACATACGGCAAGGACGTGTTTCGGCTCTTTCTCGCTGGGAAAGGGAACGGGTGACGACGACGACGACGACGGGTTCGGATGTGGTACGGAAGTGTGTCTGGGACGGCACGGGACGGCACGGACGGACGGTATCGCTTCGATCCCTAGGTACTGTACTGCGCAGCGCAAAGCCCGGGTGGGTGGTTGTGTGGATATTGCATACTGTACATACCTACCTACGGAGTAAAGAGAGAGAGAGAGAGAGAAAGAGATCTTGGACTTCCCGCTGCGTGCGTGCGTTGATCTACTGTACTGTAAGTACTGTACAGTATATACACGTAGACACCATCTATCTATCTATCATCCGTTGGAGCAAAGCCCGCACTGAGATATAACCAGATGGGTCTTGTACTGTAATGGATAGGTATATAGGTACGGTATGTACTGCATGTGTTGGTATCGCAGGTTGCTGATGCTGATACTGTCCAGAGAAAAGACTCGTCTTGAATCATGGCTTGAAATCTGTACGTATATGTCTTTGCACTAGCTATGCGAGGGCAGAAATATGGGGTGGTAGAGATCACGTGATCCCACGTGACTCGTGCTGAATATTCCCACTATTAGTACGAGCCAGAACGATCCCCAGAGGCGGTGCCGAGCTGTAGGCTACTGTACAGAGTCGGGCTTTTCTGTACCGTTCTCTGGGCCCGATCGGAATCTGTCTGAGGCTCGTTCACCCCGTTGCAGAAGGAGCAGACGTAGAACGTGAGGGATAAATAAGCATTCGGAGAGGTATGTAGAGGTTGAGGTTGAGGTACTGTACGCAAGACCGTCATAAGAAGTTCGATTAGTGAGGCATGGTATTCGGACATGGCGCCCGGGAAAACATTCTCGGAGACAGTTTCTCCGACCGACTAAGCGAGCCGTGACCTCCCGTCGTATACGGAGGGTTCGCCAGCCAGATCTACAGTACAACTATACAAGTCACATGCTACTGCATACACTTTCATCCTTTCAAGTCTCCGGTGAGGGTTCCTACCGATTATCACGCTATGCACGACAACCACACAGTACATGCATCTAGACATTCGGCGCCAGCTCGTCAGCTAATCTCTGCAGATAGAACCCCCTCACATCCCGAGGCAGATGTTCAAAGCCCCTGACAATCTTGGCGATATCCTGCCGGCCCTTCTCATACGCCTGCAAGTCCCGGTTGCCGTAGACGTCCTTCCCGGCAGCGTAGCCAGCCGAGAGGTTACGGAAGAAAACGTTGACGGCAACGCTGACTGCGGACGTGGGCGTCGCCGTGTGCAGCCACAGCGGCGGCAGGAACAGCAGGTCTCCTGGTCCGAGGAGAGCTTCGTAGGGATGCGTGCCCCCGAGTCGGGAATGGGCGAGTTCGTCGAACACGTTGATGTGCGAGCTGGACAATCCGGCTTCGATCTCGAAGTGCCTGACGTCCGAGGGCGGGAAAAGGATAAGTCGCTTAGAACCCCGAACTTGACAGTAAACGTTCGCCATGACCTGTCCATGTTAGAGAGTCTCGTGCCGTGAGAGTGTTGTGGCTCACATCATAATGCAGCCACATATTGACGGGCCCGGAAATGCGTAGAGGGGAACTGTGCGCATTTTCCGTGACGAGTGACAATTCTGCGGGGAGTCGAAAGTCCGCAGCAAGGGAGGGGAAGTCCCTGGCGATGTCTGCAGGCTGTTCCGAGGGCTTGTCTAAGGAGAGCGAGCGGAGGTAGAGTTTCTCGCCGGCTTCAATTTGGTCCATGAAATCTCCAAAGCGCTTCGAGGAGTAGGTGAAGTTCTTCGACTTGAAATTCATGTGCTCGGTTTTCGCTTCGTGGACGATGATCTGTTTCGTCAGCAACCTCACCACTTCTTGGGTCGGCAAACACCTACTTCTCTCTCGGTTCCCACCTTTTCCTTCAGATAGTCTTTGGTCCAAGCTGTGACACAGGGGCCGATTTCCATATTCTCTAATATCGTAGGCGTACCAGCTTGGACAATCTGATCAAAATCCGTTGATGGTCCGAGCCTTACCCTCGCAACACTGACAAGTTGAGCAGGGTCTACGGCGCCAGAAAATTCCACACTTTTCTTAGGGACCTGAGCCACCGTCCGAGTTAGTGTCCAGGTCTCAGGGGCTGATTTCGAACTTGAAGCAGATGCAGCTGCGTTTTCGCCAAAGAGGTTGTAACATCCTTTGTTCCAATACGTTCCAAAAGAAAAGCACACGGCTGATCCCCCGGTGATTACTAGTGTTTGCCTGGAAGCGACCACAGTTGAGCCTATGAGAAGAGGTCTGGGGTTGAGATTAAGGTCAGCTCTGAAAACCGAAGCGATACCCCCCTCAACCTTGAGTACGCATAAATCCTGCGTGGACCTTATGATCATGTCCCCAATGATGCCGCCAACAATGTAAATGCTACCCTGGTATTCGAGGGCAGTAGCGCCGAAACGAGCGACTAGATGGTCGGAGCCGAATTTCTCGATACGACGGAAACTTATTTTTGGCTTCTAGAGATCATTTAGCTAAATGAGTAGCCAAAGAAAATACCCATGGGGCAACTACCTCGCTCGATAAGCCTTGTAGAGTCCACTGCCAGACATCCCCAAGCACACACGAGTCGATAGACATTCCACCAGCAAGGATGCCAGTTCTGCTGCATTCGAGATTCTGGGACAATTCTGCTTCGGACAAGAAGAAAACAGCGCCATAAGAAGGAGGTGGTCCCGGTTCTTCAGGGTATGCACATTCTACCCAGCCCGTCCGCCGATGCCAAACAAGATACCCAGGAGCAATCGTCCTGGAATCGACCCTTCCTGGCGATACAAGCACGTAGCCGTGGCCCAGAAACGTCGCTCGGTGGCGATATAGAGGCCAAGGCAGATCGTCTACACGTTCCCATGTGCCGAGCCACTTGTGGAATAGCCAACACTCTTTCGATGCATTGTCTGGGGATGTTCTGCCGCCGACTAATAGTGAACAATCGCCTAGGTCCGTCATGGTATGGCACATTCTGCTAGATGGAGTCATGGCAGACCCGTGATGGCTGACGGTGCAAGGTTCGGTTTTTTCGAGGCTATATTCATCATAAGAATCCACTCGAGTCGTTAAGCCCATGCCCCCGAAGACTCCGAATCTATCTTGAGCCCGATTTGGACCCTTGAGCGGCATGGGTGCTGCGAAGCGTCTAAACCCTTGGTCTTTCGGATATGCTGAAAAGGTGGAATGCATTTGTAAAATTGCATTGGTCTGGGGGGGAGATTCCGGGGGTGCTCTTTGATTTCCACAAGCCTCAACACCCGTCAAACTAGCCCCGGTGTTTGCGACCAGCAAGAAGTAATGGCACCCAAATAACGCAAATTCTTCCCATTCGTCAAAGGGCTCGATGGCGTCAAGAGATCTACGCTCCTCGGCGGATATAAAGTCCGTTGAACCCCACAGCTTCCAAAGATTGCATATCGAGACATTTGGCCATCCAAGGCCGTAGAAGCGAGCTTGCTGGTCGTCCTCAGTAGGGTATTTACGAACAGCTCCCAAAGGTGTTCGTAGTTTGTCAAAATGAGCCATCATGGTCTGAGAGAACGGATGGCTGTTGCTGTCGGGGATGAGCTGCTCAAGGAGACAGAAGCGGGCTAAATCGAATCAGTTGATATACAATGCGTAAAGACATGGACCTCACACCTTCGGGAAGCTTGCTAGCCCATGCAATCAAAGCATCGGCTGATTCTACGGACATATAGGTAATGGAGACCTCCGCAGCGAACAAGATTGAGCCTAGCAAGAGTCAGTTGCTATAGTTAGTTCGGGATCATGGTATGTTTCGAGTGCCCGGAGACAAACTCATCCTAGATAATTCATGGCAATAAATTGTTAAATCTGCGTCTGGCTTGGGGATCACCAAAGCCAGTAATGACTCTATCATGATGATAGATCTGGTTGGACTTACAGTTATCGACATCGATCACGTCTGACAGAACTCGTCTCAGCGTCCCAAGATCTCTCAGATCACAGCCAAGCTGGATGTATTGATCACTTTGAAACAATACATCTCCCTCAGATACCTGAGTGTTTGTGAGCATCGAATTGAGTTCCTTGGTAGCCTGGACCACCGCTCTCTTCTTGATGATGAGATCTTTGTAGTCAATGTCAATGAAGACTGCGCCCTCACATGCCTCCGGACAGCGATGAAAACATTGCCACGGGAGCGGATCACTATTTCATTAGTCCCTTCTATGGTAAGAATTTCTGTCTTCACTCACTAACCGCATCCTAGATTGATAACCACTTTTGTCTTCGAAGAGTCTTGATCCAGAAATTGACGTACGACCTGATCGACGGCTTTTATTCGCAGCCAATAGCCGCGATTAATAAGCGGAGAACGTCTCTGAGGTTTCTTGACAAAGTGGCGGAAATACTGAGGCTCGTTTGGATAGTATAGACGTTCGACACTTCGTTTGGAGACAATGCTACTGTTGTTTGTCTGACAAAGTAAGCCTATCGGCTCGAGGTAGCTATAGATCATTCTGAAAAGAGAATTTCATATGAGAATACAAGTGAACAAGCCAACGATATGTATCCATAAGCCTCAAGTCTGGATGGTCCCTTAGCAGCTCTCTCGAGCCAGGAGGCAGAAAAGAAGCCGATCAGATCCGAGGGCCACTGAGTTTCCGCGGTTGAAATCAAGACATAGGAGAAAAAAGTTGATTCAAAGCCTGACTTACTCCCATGATCGAGTCATCTTGGTTCTGCGCCTTGGTTCTTACCGCACGCGCGGGCATTGCGCTTGCAGATGCTGGAGGTCCCTTCATGTCGATGCGTTGATACTGGTGATTGAAGATATTGACATCGTCTCGATGTTTAGCGAGGTGAAAGACGCTAAGCGGCGGAAAAACTTCAAGGCCGAATTAAGGTGTGGTCAAAGCTTCCAACCCCACCACCAACCTGCCTCTGCCTTAGCCTCATCCCGGCTTCTGGGAGATGCAAGCGACGAAGCCCAGACAACCTCAACCACAACGCAGGTACTGATGGGACCGTCGCATTCTACGCATCAATGACTACGCCGACGACAACCCAATACTCACAAACACCTACGACCTTGGCTTGACAGTGCAACTCTGGCCCTTTCCTGACGTGCCCTCTTCAGCTGGCTAGCTCTCTGCTTTGCCCACCCTCTTTCTCCGACCAGCCACCCGGAAGCTGCTGCCAGGCGCGCAGCCTCATAGCAACTATGGCTATGAATTTTGTGACGTTCAACCAGGACTACAGCTGTCTTGCCGTTGGTAAGTCCACGGCTCCGTGTCCTGGAGCACTACTGACGCTTTCTCTAGGCACGTCCCGAGGTTTCCGAATCTACCACACAGATCCCTTTGCAAAGATATTCAGCAGTGATAATGGGAACGTGGCCCTTGTGGAGATGCTGTTCTCGACTTCTTTGGTCGCCCTCATCTTGTCCCCTAGACATCTCGTCATTCAGAACACCAAGGTAGTCCCTTTTAATTGCCTCTAGCATGTAGGTCCCGCCATGTTTTACTCACTGATTGCCTTGTAGAGATCCTCGATCATCTGCGAGCTTACATTTCCTTCTGCCGTCCTTGCCGTCCGGCTGAACCGAAAGCGACTGGCCGTAGTGCTAGAGGAGGAGATCTATCTATACGATATTTCAAACATGACCCTTCTCTACACAATCGCCACTTCGCCGAATCCCAATGCCATTTGCGCCCTTGCTCCTTCATCCGAGAACTGCTACATCGCATACCCTTTACCTAAACCGAGAGAAGAGACGGGCGATAAACGACCTTCACATGCGCCGCCACTGTCGACCTTTGTTGCGCCGACCACTGGCGATGTTCTCATATTCGATACCTTGAAATTAGAAGCTCTGAATGTGGTAGAAGCTCATCGGGCACCGTTGTCATGTATAGCTCTCAACAACGACGGGACACTGTTGGCGACCGCTTCAGAGACGGGGACCATTATAAGAGTATTTTCGCTACCAAAAGGCACCAAGCTATACCAATTCCGACGTGGGACATACCCTTCAACAATCTACAGTATGTCTTTTAATCTGAGCTCGACTTTGCTCTGTGTGTCTTCTACAACGGATACGGTTCATATCTTCCGTCTGGGTGGTCCAGTCCTGCCAGACTCGTCAAAACCATTGAATGATAGATGGGGCCGGTCTCGCTCTCGAAGTTACGACAGCGGTACGGACTCGCCTACAACGGAAACACCGTCAGGAAGTGATGCGGTCGAGGTACCTGAAGCTAATCGCCCAGGTCGTGGTACTATCGGAAGTATGCTTCGACGTTCATCGCAGATAATGGGGAAAAGTGTTGCCGGCGTTGTTGGTGGATATCTGCCACATGCTGTTACGGAAATGTGGGAGCCTATGAGAGACTTCGCATTCATCAAATTGCCCAGGAGTGGCACGGGGCTCAACTCGACTGGGGGTCCACTTCGAAGCGTGGTCGCCATGAGCAGCAGCAGTCCGCAAGTAATGATTGTTACAAGTGATGGAGGTTTCTATGTCTTCAGCATTGATATGGAAAATGGTGGCGAGGGTGTTTTGGTGAAGCAGTACTCGTAAGTCGGTTGGCTGTCTTGATTCGTTTTGCGTGTCTCCTAACACAAACCTAGTGTTCTAGAGGGTGATGATAAGCTCGACCAGTCAGCGATTGACTATAGCAATTGAAAGGTCTTGAACTCATGAATTTCCTTACTCGAAGTTTGGTCGAAGCTTCGCATTTCTTCGTTGGCCATCCATCACATCTTTCAGCATTGCAGCAGGCGTTCTGGAATTCGCCCGAGGGCCTTTTTGGTAATGTTTGCGAGCGACCAATCGAAATAGTACAATGAATGAACAATGTCCGCTTCTTTAAGATTCTTCTGTCTCTCGAATCATAACAAATTGACCGTGAGAGTGGTAGGTTTGGTTTTCAGTCGAAAATCGAAGCTGATCAACGCTCACCTGTGTAGATACGAAGGACGTCTTGAAAAGAAAGGTAGCTAATTGGCTCAAGGCGCGTGAAACTCCATTGCGACGTATTTCTAATCAGCCAGCAGGACAAGATTTCTGAAGGTACTTTTCGATGCCGTCACAACGGCTATGCTTACCTAACTGAGGCTGAAGCGTTCGATGTGTACTGAGGTACCGGATATTCACCGGCACTTTGGCAATGGCCTCGCTACAAAGCTAGACTTTTCAAGCATCCGCTTCGGCCTTCCGCTGCGGCATATTTAAGCTTGTATGAAACGTTTTATACCGACAAACTAGATGCCGTCAAATGCTATATTAGCAAGATTGAGGCTCAGGGGCCCCTCTTCCTTCAGGGAGTATTTTTCCATTGGACAGCTCGTATTTCGATTTCGGCACAATGTTCTTTGCCATTGTGTCCCTATTGTTCCCGGATCTTGTTAACGACGATGCTCCATTTGGTCGTACTTGGAAGACTCGGCTTGATCCCTGTGCTGGGGTCAATGATGCATCACCGAATTTTCTTGTCAGGCCGCTGATAAAAGCCTCCTGCTTACTTCAGATGCTCACGACGAATCATTGCATCATGTCAGAATCGACCTGGGGGGACTGAAGAAGCCCAGCAGGTCACTTCGAACCCAGATTGCAAACTAGCCACCTCCTGATCTTTGCGAAGTCTTGGAAAGCTTCTACTCCTCCCGTCTAACTCCTCGAGGCTGTGTTTCCGTTCCGCCAAGCTCGTCGCTATCTGCTTATACGAGCGAGCCTATCAGATCTTCTCGACGATCTTGCTCTACAGGCCTTACCAGTAGCCGCGGTTAGCAGCTGTCTTAACTCTGGCGCCGTCGCGACTAAAGATCCCGGTACAGGGATAGGCTTCGATGGACGCTAGAAACGCTACCAGCAAAGCAGCCTCCTCGAATATCGCAATCCACGACTCCGGACGCTGCTTCGCGACCATGTTTTGGATCCGCATCTACTGTGCTGATTTGTCTAGGAGCGTGGGAAAGCCTAAATCAGCGCCTGACATACCGAGCTCACTCCCTTTACGGTGCGCGCCTTGGGTGGTCGCACGCTGGTCTGGCCGGAGTTGCTCTCCAGGACAAGGTGTTTGTTTGACTTACTGTACGAAACCGACTTGCGAACTCATCGCGTCCCATGTTTACCGAGAACACTGGCAACCACGAACAACCGGCCCCGACTTTCGTCACTTTGTTCCCGAGAAGTGTGATGCCTTGGAGCTTTGATGACGGATCGGAAAGGCGCAAAACATCGCTCGCTCACTTGGACTTTGGGATGTCCAGAGCATCAAGCTTTCCGATGTACTCTGCTCGCGGACACCTTTTCAATGGGCTGTATCGATGATCGAGCCGCTTATCCACTCACGTTCAAGTTGACTTACCTCCCTTACAGTACCACAATAGAACGCTGCCTGCTACTCGGTGATGTGCTGCAGAGCTGAAGCCCCTGCCACCCTACCGTCGCTTGTTGGTAGCGCGGCGAACGAGATTGGCTCCTGAGCGAGCCAGTGAATCCGAGAGGAAGAAATCTCCATCATACACCCTAAGCTACAGTACAGTACATACATGGCACCTCTCACCGAGCCTAAACCTCATTTCGATGTCGTTCCAACTACTACGCCCGTCTCAGCACAGCCGGGATGGGTTGGCTGCGACGACATGGACTGTAGTGCACTGCATTCTACGAGTTACAGGACAGTACGAGTACTCTGGACCCTGAGATGAGCGCTGTGTAGGCAGCAAGGTCACTCACTCACTCACTCACTTGCTCTACGCTTGTTGCTAGCGGTTGTCAGTGGTAGACAGCAGATTCGATGTTGACATGGCTAGATAGAGTATAGCAACTCGCGACTCCGTCTCAGGGTCTGCTCCTATCCGTACCTCAATTTCTACTGGGCATCATGTCAGCCTGCAAGCTCGTCCTTCACTGTGACCCCCCCTCCCCCCGTGGTCGTCCCGGGTCAGGGCCAATCGCCACGCTTCTCCGCCATCCGATCCAGGTGGAACCGGGACCTGCTGCCTGCCAGACATGGGGATGGGCTGGGACAGTGCGCCACAGACCCCAGGCATCTGATTTGATACCTTTTTTTTGGATTCGATACTGCGCTAAGTCTTTTGGGGAATTGCACGCTTCCAGATCAAACGCACGCCTGCAGCTCGAAGCAGTCATTTGGCAACCATGAGCTAGGAGTTCTAAATATCTAGCACCCCCTGCCCTACAGCCCGGTGCTGTTCCACTTCCATCGTTTCCAGGAGGAGTTTATTCCTGTCTAGCACTGCCGCTCTACCAATTTTGATCAAGGGCCGCAAGCTTGCGTTGATTGGATCCATTCTCTTCGTTAAGGATCAGTGTTTGATGTAGGGGAAGCTGTAGCTTAAGTCTGCCTTGGGATCCCCTTCGACTCTTCGTCAACCGTCGCTGGTCTTCCTCCATCAACCAAGCTTTCTGTCTTCAGAGTCTCTGCACAGCTATTCTTGTGGTGGCGCCCATACATCAAGCTTGCATAGCGGCGTCAATTGCACTTCCTTCAAGCCACTTACAGGTGCCCGTCATCCCACCAACAGTACTACACGTGAAGTCACCAATCAGGCTGCCACACTCAGATCGGCACTTTCAAATCGAACCACAGCTTATCGATAAAGTGTGGTCATTTCCGGAAATTTTTGACTGTTCGAAGCCGTTCAGAACCTTTGTTTCCTTTTCCTCGCCATCTGTTACTACCACAATGATGGAGATGACCCCAGGATCTACCCGTTCACCAACTCCGCCCTACAAGTACACCTCCGGTCATCAGCAAGTCTATGAGTATCCGTCGCCAGCTCAGAGAACCAAGAAGATATCAGTCAACCGATTCTCTCCAAGGC
This sequence comes from Blumeriella jaapii, assembly GCA_009599575.1. NCBI lineage: Eukaryota > Fungi > Ascomycota > Leotiomycetes > Helotiales > Drepanopezizaceae > Blumeriella > Blumeriella jaapii. The sequence continues at coordinate 780,924 of VWND01000007.1, read as the reverse complement.
CTAGGAATTTACTCGTGTGCCATCTCCGACACCGAGCACGGTGTGAACACCATGCCATCGCCTCCAGCGACCAATAACTGGCATACCGATCATCTACACCATGATGATTCGAGATCAGCGCAGTCCACTCCCAATGTCTTATCTGCAGAATTCGATCCATTTGCACCATTCCATTCGGCAGTATCGGCTGCGTACAGCAACGACATCTACTCGACTCATCGTGCAGAAGTCTCGATACTTCCTGGCTCGCCACTCCCTACTGGCAATTTATCTCAGCGTTCGTCATTTTCTTCGGCTCCGACGTCAGAGATATGTACTCGGTCTGACTCGAGCCACTCTTATGATTCCCGTATCAAGATGGAAGACCGACCTGGATACGTCTCTGGTCATGACGATATGCTGATGAGTTCCACACTAAATAACAACCTCCTCGGTACCATGGCTGGTTCTTATCCTGGAAGTTTAGAGTTTTATCACGCCAATGCTGCTCTGGGGTGGCCGAAGGTCGACTATATATCACATGAACTCCCTTCGGTTTCATCACTTCCTCTTCTTTCGTACGAAAGACGGCCAGGGACTCAAGAAAAATCTCAGACCGCACGACGCCCTAGTACTCTGGCGCGAACGAGACAGCCACGGAGGCTTACAACCAAAGAGGACGCCAACTTCCAATGCAATGTCAAGGGCTGTGGGAAACTCTTTGGAAGAAGCTACAATTACAAGGCTCACATGGAAACTCACGACGCAGGCCGAGAGTATCCTTTTCCGTGTCTGATAAAAGACTGTAGCAAGAAATTTGTGAGAAAGACGGATTTACAGAGGCACCATCAGAGTGTCCACATGAAACAAAGAAACCATAGGTGCGACTTCTGCAGCAGATTTTTCGCCAGGAAAGATACCCTTAGAAGGTTAGTTCCCCTAACCCTCGGCGCAACATGTCTTAATCTATGATCTAGGCACATGGAAGATGGATGCTCGAAGCGATTTGACATTGAGACTATGGAGGTCTATGGAAATGGCGATCAGAAGCCCGCGAAATTGCCGCCACGCAATCCAGACCAGCACTCGAGACAAGAATCACACAGCTCATCCTCCCATTACACTTCACCGCCTGCGAGCACCGGACCCCTGGACAGTACTCTTCCATCATCTTCAGCGGCATTTTTGGAAAGACAGGGATACCTCGCAAGAGGGACCCAAGAAGCGACTTGGACTGGCTGACGAATGGGAAGAATCGTCAAGCAGACTGGTTCGCATGCGGCACTTGCGCCACGTTACGGGAACAGTCAGCAGGAATCGCTCGTCACTGCGACTGGTCAGACATTGGCGGCGGCTGATTGTCACACACACGGTTAGAGGCATGTTTCGAGTGCCGGAATCTTCAGATGACGGGAATCACGTTCAGCGCAGTTCGCCAGCATATTGAGTGAAGGAGGCGGAAGCCAGGTTCGGTACAGATGGAGAAGTTGGGTAGTACATAGCAGGGCGTCCACGGAACCTGCACCTATCGCTTTACGTTTGAGTGTCATGGTCGGTTGCTTAGATGCGGATTGTCCAGAATACCCCATTTTATGTCAGGCTTGTTAGATAAGTGGGTGACGGATTGGTCATGTATGTAGAGAAGATGAGAGACTCCACTCGGCTTAGCGAGGCCGGTCAGAGCTGCACAAACCAAGGAAGACAAAAACAAAAACAGACTGTACGTGGAAACCACAACAAGGCGATACTCGTTCGGCTTTTCTTAGATGAGTGACCGGTCCTTGCCAGTGGAGTGGGTGGGGGTGCTCGTGCTCTCCCTTGATGCCATGCCTCCTACAGTACATAGTACTGTAAGCCTCCAACGCTCGGGGGGCGGGCGAGGGGGGAACATGGCTCAGAGATCCGATGGCCCATGCCACACGCAGGGTGCAAACGACGCAAGCAAGGATCGAGACGAGGCGAGGCGAGAGCAAGGGGAGAGAGCAAGGTACTGTACACACGCTCTGTACAGCGAGGGAGGGCAGGGCCTTACGGCCGAAAGATGGGTGCAGAATTCCTCCGCCTGTACGGAGCACAAGGGGAAGTAAATTCCAACAAACGAGCATGCAGTCCCGACCAGGCGGCATGTGTATGGGGGTATCGGGGAGAATTGGGACCTTCGGCCGGCCGGCCGGCCGTGTCGAGACCAACCGTGATCGCGGATCGTCTTCCTCGAATCATGTGTAGATCTCGCTTAGCGAATGTACTGTAAAAGGATCAAACCAAACAAGGCTGCATCTGAATAAGCCCGTCCCGTCTCGGGTCGTCGCCAACCAGATATTGGTTTGAAGAAGCTTTAGGGGTATACCCTATACCGAGCTTGTGCTGCTTGCTGCTTGAAAGGTGAGGTACGGACGGTACGGTGGGTGCTCTGTCTACTTAGGCTTGTCAACACTGGCAACACTGAGTCTGGCGATCATTGGAAGCAGAAGCTCGACACGAGACCCCTCCACAACGACGCTACATACGATCGATGTACAGGGTACGTCTTTGATTCGATTTTCCTGGGGACTCGAGCGCAAGAAAGACTCTTGCTTCTATGGATAGACTTCATTCCACCCTGCACCCCCAACCCACGTGAAGTAGATCGGGATTTCCAAATACCGACTTGTGATCGCAATCGCCCTCGCGACCCATCACCCACCCCGGCCTGCTTGGCATCCCGGCATCCCGTACGTGTGCCTGGATCATGATCGAAGTGTGGATCTCAGAGTTCGAGTGCTGACTCTGGTTTTCGAGACTTGGCACCGTAGCGCTCCATCGGACGGAATCAGGACGATATCTCCGAACAGAAAACGCAAGCAAGCGACCCGTGTTGCCGTGGGTCTCCAGGAATGGGGGCTCCGGGACGATCGGGATAAAATCGATGACAAACGTTGGCTTTCTCTCCAATATCAGGGGTTCGGAAAGCCTCAAGCTTGGTTGTATGGACTGCGTGTCTGGCGACGAATCGTTGTCGCTACTCCTAATCACATGATCTGTTCTTTGCCGGGACGGCAGTGCTAACGACTTACCAGCAAGCAGATTAGTTTCACTACTCTCTCCCGTGAGACTCCTTTTTATCACGTTTCAAATGAAGGTCCAGCTATCGACGTATTCCTGCCTTTGTTCGTTCTAGCTGGTCGTTCACTGATTTCTGGTAGTGATCAGGATTCTGCCCATGCTTTTTCTCAGGCACAGCCTATGGATGTCACCCTGTGCTACAGTACTAAGGTATTTTTTTGAGGTTGAGTTCCTATCTAGGAGGGGGTTATGGCAACTTCCGTTTACATAACGTGACGAAGCTTTTACGAGCTTGAGGGGGAGTATGCTTTAGGCCCGGCACCTACCACTTCTCCAGCAGCAGTTGATCGAGAACTGTGCTCCAGGAAGATCAAATCGACACTTCTCCTACCGTGGAACGGCAGGGGAAGTCTGTGGTGAGAACAACGCCCTAAGAATACCAATTCCCAGCGAGCCGTCCCGGGGGCACAGCCGTCGTCGCAGCGCTTGGGGGAGGCCGTGTGAGTGGCCGCGTCAAGCTCGTGATCCTCGTGCATGCATCCAGCCCATGCTGCGAATCATCCAAAATAGCAGCAGAAGGGCCATCTATTTCCATACTCCCACAGAGCCACAGAAGGCCTGTTGCCGCTTGTCAAGCGCAGGTAAATGGGGGGGAGTCTTCCATGGCTTCTCGGCCTGGCAGGGAATTACTATGTTTAGATGATCTTCAGCATGGGGACTGGTGTTCTGGCCGCACGCGTACCCGTCTGCTGCATCCTTAAGTCTTTTCTCTCGGTTCCTACGACGGTTCTCCTCGGTCACTATCGTTCGTTGGCATGTGTTTGTTGCTGTGCTGTCTGTGACCCGCCTGCGTTGATGGCCGCTTTGGCACGCATGTGTGTCTATCCCGTCTCGCGTTTTCAAAAGCGGATCTGCCTTTCTTTCGAATCGATCTGCGTTCCTCATCTCAAGCTTCAGTCTCGGTTCCCGATTCCAGATCCCACTCGCATGTTGGGGCGTACATTCTAGCCGCTCCTGACATGTCAAGGTCCTCGAGCCATGTTGCTGAGATTGCATATACAGACTTGCGAAGGTAAGCGCGAGAGCCCCTGATATTCGTTGCGAAATCACGTTATTCATATCCGGGCAATTCAAGCTTTGTGTTCTCGGATCCATTCGCGTTCTGTGATTAGAGGCTGTTGACGCGTTTCTACCGTAAGCTGGTATCTCTTTGCAGCGTCTAAGTGAGGTGATCTAGCCACAGTCTGTAGCCTATAAGTGTCTGTAGGTCACGAGATCCTGGTCTGGCCTTGTCTCGTGAGCTCCTAGCGGGTAGAGCACAAAAATAATTTAGGCTTGGCTATAGGCTCAAACACCAGAACCATTTGTATCCGGTGGCGCAGATGGCATAGTGGTTGCACTCTGTAAGATTCAATCCGGTGTGCTGGGAAATGATGACTTGGTCAACAAAACACTCACGACAGGCGGATAAAAATGAAAACCCATTTCAGAGGCTTTTCTTCCTCTACTTCGGTAGGGGTTTTGTTACATACGACAAGCGGATCAAAATGAAAACCCATATCAGAGGCTTTTCTTCCCCCACTTCGGTGGGGGTTTGTTTTGCAATTTTTTCTAATTATTTTTTTTTTTCAAATTTTTTTTGCTCTTTTTTTTCAGCATGTGTTTTTGGAAGGACGGTAAGTAAAAAAAATAGGACAGTAATGATAAAACAGTATGCTGTCTGCCTTGGCAATATCAAAAAAGTATTCTTGGAAGCATTCCATTACAGTACACTGCGACTGGAAAGCGTATACGGAGTACGTATACAGAGTACGTGTATGGAGTACGTATATGGAGTACGTGTAACTCGAGCCACTTTTTCCCCTGGCTCGAAGCCTTCGACTCTGGCCTGATTTTCAACAGCAGGACAAATCAACTTTTCCTGTTATTGTAATCTGATTCTCTTATGAAAACAATTCGTGCAATTTTGCTTCAAGTGTATCTGTTGTATTGAAACACTTCACATTTCATAGGTAGTCAGCTCACTTGAAACTCTACCCTCTGTAGACAGCGGTTTTCACTTTTTTTCTTTCCCGTCAACTGCTTGAGCGAGCCAAGAGATCATCAACAAACCCCATTTGGCATCTTGGATGACGGACAAGAAGCCCTCTGTTAACCCATAGCCTACCAAGACCATCTACTAGAAGCTATAACTAGAAGCTATAACTAAAAAAGATATGGTAATCAGCAAAGATTCTCCGTCACATGCGACACTCTAGACTTTCAATTTGAGTACAAATGTTGTTTTTTTTCCCGAGATTCATCTCACCGATCATGGGCTCGGGAAGAGAGCCGTTCCATCCCTATCAAACTTTTACAGCCACCACACCACGAGGTGAGTTTTAGTCTTCTGGTAACAGCAAGTCTGAAATTGAAACCCTGATTGTCCTCCACAAGAGGGTGAATAAAAAAAGTTACCGAGAGGTGCGTAAACATAGATTCTAAACCATAGGCCCTTCAACGTCCTTCCCTCCACCATCTACCTAACCTCTTCACCTACTACAGCAGCGCCTTCCAACCACCAGTCGCGGGCTTCTTCAGCCCCAGGTGAAGCGCCAACATCCCCATGTGATCCACCCCCCAGAACGTGTCCTTCTCGCCCTTGGCATTTGTCGCCACGAAGTACGGCAAGCCGAAGGCGCCCTCGGCCACTGCCTGATCCGAGTTCTTCGCCAGCAGCTCCTTGCCTTCCTTCGCGGCCGTGGCCATCACTACACATCAGCGTCAGCACACAAACTTCTCGTCCCCTTCCCCCCTTTCATCACCCCCAATTGCGAAAACCCAAGCGAAACGGAGGAAGGGGAAGAAAGAAGAGGAAGAAGAAATTAGACACAATTTCAAGATACAGAAGGAGAAAGAAGAAAGAAGAAAGAAAGTTGATAGAGAAGAAATGATGATTATCTCCACAGACGTCACTTTCTGAATTTTCTCCAATATGTTACAGAAGAAAGATTTAGACCTACAATGACAGAAAAGAAAGAAGAAACCCCAGACCGATACAAGAAGAATTCAATTAAAGAATTTAGAAGACAAGTACGACAGAATCTAGAAATGGAGGAATGACTCATATGACGAGAAGATATCAAGAAACTTCTTCCCCTCCCGAAGAGAAGAACGATTTTCTATTTTCCCGCCCAGAAGAAGAAGAAGAAGAAGAAGAAGAAGAAGAAGAAGAAGAAGAAGAAGAAGAAGAAGAAGAAGAAGAGAAGAAGAAGAAGAGAAGAAGAAGAAGAAGAAGAAGAAAGAAGAAGAAGAAGAAGAAGAAGAAGAAGAAGAAGAAGGAGAAGAAGAAGAAGAAGAAGAAGAAGAAGAAGAAGAAGAAGAAGAAGAAGAAGAAGAAAATTCAACACACCCTTCCTAGTCTCCTCCTCACCCAGCGTCTCCACCAACACCTCAACCAAAACATCCTTCTCGAACGTCTTCCGGTCATCGACCCAGTACGCCTTGCACAGCGCGTCGACGGCCTTGGTCAGGACGGCCTGTCCCTCCTCGCCCGGATGCAGGACGACGAGCGCGCACAGCGCGCGCATGATGGTGAGCGTCAGATGCGGAAAGCCCTGTGGCACGTTCTCGGTCATGGGGACGTTGAAGAGGCGGGCCCAGCGCCTGCGCTCGATGTCGATCCATTTGTCCTTGTCTGGTGGGTTGTTGCGATTTTGTTAGCGAGGGACGGGAGCGAGAGACAGAGGACGCAAGCTGCTGCTCTGGAGGGGGGTGGTAGGTGGTAGGTAGCACATACTCTTGATGTTGATCGGGGCCGTGTTGTTACATGCTTTCATAATCCCGCCGAGGAATACGGGAACGTAGCTGATCTCGCACTCCGCAAAGACGGGGTCATGCTGCGGGATACACATCTCATCAGCCCCGTTCAGTCTCTGCACCTCGTTTACCACCAGCAGAATACAAAGCCCAGAGCATATATAAACATCCACCCATTACCATCAGCATCAAAGACAAAAGAGAAAAGAGAAGCCCAACACAACGTCTCTCCCCCTTCCCCCCTCCACCCCCTAAAAAAAACGCAGCACGTACGTACCCGCAAAACATGGTAAGCAATGTACCCAAACGGCGAAACGGTATCCACATAGAACGTCACTTTCGTCGGCGCCATCTTTTTTCGTCCCTTCTCCTCGTCTCCGATATCTAACAAAGTACGGTAGATGTACTCGACTCTTGCGTCGAGTGGATCCGTGATGTAGGCCGGTGAATGGTGAATGGTGATGCACGGGCAGGGTCGCGCTGCAAGAGAGTTGTTGCACGCAAGAGCAGTGAGTCTGAGACCGAAGAAAGTACTGTAGGGCTGGGGCCCGGCCCGAGGTTCACTCACGTCATCCCGATGCGGGGTACGTAGGCGAAAGTAAATAATGCTTGGGGGTGGGGAGGGGGGTGATGTACCGGCATCGGGCGTTTTCAGAACTTCGAAAAGTAGCGACGCCGAATTGTGTTCCAAACGTCTTTCCACGTACGCCGATACAATCGACGTAATTGTTCCACCGATGCTATTTCTTTTTTCAAAGATGCCGTCGAGTCGGTTGCATTCGGCCGGACGGATGTCCGAAAGCGCTGTATGGGGTTCTCGATAGTCGAGCGGTCGATTTTCCCGCTTTTTTCTTTCAACACAATCCTTGTGGAATCCCTAGTAGATATATATGCCTGCGTCAAGTACATCGTAGTTAGTAATCTACGTAATCGTAAAGAAGGCTCGGATCGCCGAAAAGAAGAACATCTTCGAAGTCGCTACATATCGATAGCTCATTTTGGCTTTCCAGACTTTTGAAGTACAGCAGCCACTTCTTCTTGCCGCCGGCGCAAGAGATAATTGTGATCGAAAAGCTAAAGGACGATGCCAGGCACCGCGTACAGGTATCGAGTGTAGCCCGCGAGGTCGTCGTCGTCGACGGCATCGCACCCCGAGAGGCGGCTGGTCGAAATTCATATTGCTACGCCATGTACATCTATAATTGAGTTGAGCTTGGTACACAGGTAGGGTGCAGCTTTCGCTTCCGATATGTGGATCCATGTACAAGTCGAGAGCCCCAACGACAGAAACGTTATCACTGGCCTTTCTACTAAATTGGGTATCTTTGCTAGTAACCCTTGACTATAACTCCTGATCCGACACAAGTACCTAGGTAGACACCGATGATCCCGAACTCCAAATATTACCCAGCTGGTTCTGTGTTCCCAAGCAATCTACATCGATCCAGCTGATGAACCACTCCATTTCATTGTCACATCCCCCCTCATTTGCGAGAAGTTCTTCAAGTCGAAGATTTCCTCTGCTTGTGCCCAATCTTGACGGCCTTCATATTCGGCAAGGCATGTTCCCTTCCGGGCTCCCGAGACACCTCAATGACTATCATCCTGATGAAATCAGGGCTCACCCAGTAACTGCTATGCGCTCCCAGCATGTTCAGGTACTGTATCTCGAGCGGCCCGCCGCCCGAACTCAGAAACCAATCTACCTGTCCGCAGTCGTTCAGTAGGAAGAACTTCTTCTCGGCAATCTCTTCCCGGGTGAAGTCGTGGACTTCCATCTCCAGTTGCGATGGTAGGCGTGGCAGAACAGGAGGGTGTGCAACCTGCCCTACTGCAAGGCCGGATGGAGCTGTGACGCCAGGGGTAACCGAGCGCACGGCATTGCCGATGCTCGCGAAGAACCCTTTCGTTGCACTGGGCACCTGAGCGTTCTTTAGACTAGCTGAAAATTGCGGGTCAATGGTGGCATTGAGACGATATGCAATGGGATCGTTGTAGTGCATGATGTTGTAGATGTTATCGACCGCCAGACAACCGAGAGTGCCTTGCTCGCCTGTCACTTTGCTGTCAATCTCGTCTGCAGGTTCGGCGCCCGGTTTACCCTGTGATCTACGAGGGATCAGCCGCCCTTTGTCTAAGAGAAGAAAGAACCCACAAGGGGACCCAGCGAAGAACAAGTTAGTAGTCGAGAAGTCGAAGTGCTTCGTGTTGATCTTCTTGCTGTGCAAATCGACATTTGGGATAACTGTAGGCTGATTGCTCAGTATCTCGAGGGCCATAACACTACCGAGCGAGTGCGCAATGATGTGAACCCTGCCTTGCTCATGAAACTCGGGATTGTTCAGACACCAAAGTCTGTAGACTCGATTTGCTTCGGAGATCAGAGCTTGAATCATTTTCGGCTTATGATGCGACATGTAAAAAGGGATATCGAGCATGACGTCCGAAATCATGTTGCGTACAGCGGGAATGGTAAAAGGGGTGATGTCCTTGAGCGAGAAATCAGAATTTGGATCTTGATCGCCCTCCTTCATTGGACCTCCATCCTCGAAAGACAAGTTGGATCTCCAGTTCACAGGAAGCACCATAACACCTCCTATATCCTTGCGGAAAGTTCGATGGACTTGTTCATTGCTGGACTCGACGTTGACCGATCGACGGAATGCGTTTATAGCATGTGTGAAATGAAAGCTTTCCACCCTTTCTGAAAGCTTCTGCCCTATTCCATGAATAACGAGTATGAGATCTTTGACTTTCTGTGGTTCGTCTTGAGCTCTGCAAGCCGGACAAGAACTGCCCTTGCTAGCGCCCGCGTCACCCGCCACGGGAGCAAACTCTTCTGCCCTTAACGCAGCACTCGACCTTTTGGAGGGATGAAGCTTCTCCCAGAGTTTCCAATCGAAGCCTCTTACAACATGAAGCCCAACCTTCATGCCCCTCTTTATCTTCTGCAGCGGCTTTCGACCATAGTAAGCGGAAGGTTGTAATGTAGGCTTCAGGATGAAGGCGTTTTGAGCATCTTTGTAGATGACTTTGGCATTGGAATATCTCTTCACAACGGTCTTCGGCTCAGGCAATTGCCCGCAAAAATCGTCAGGATCTGTTGTTCCTTCGGCCGAGGCTTCTCCATGACAGCATCGTGCGGCACAATATGGGTCCGTGGAAAGAGGATGTGTCTCGTTCTTGGGAGACTTCCATTTTGTTGGCACTTTCGCCGGCCACAGGGGATGTACAATTTTTTCTTCGCCAGCGGCACCAACTTCCAACGCGCTGTTTATCTCATCGGCCCATGTTTGCGACCAAGGCCTCAGTTCTTTGTATCCTGTCTCGAGCTGATTTGCAACTGCAGGGTCAACTGGATACATCGTTTCTTTATAGAACCACGTGCCTCTAATAACTGCCGCGATGTCATGAACCGGGGACCAGTAGATGGGCTGCATCTGCAAAGCCGGTAATTTGACAAGATGAAGCCTGGAAATGCCAACAGGGACATCCGTCTGCTCTTTATTCTTATGTGACTCGCACCCATAGACTTGAACATCTTGGACCGCATCCAGGTCGGGAATCCCTTCAAGATTTTCTGGACGACTGCTAGAAATCTCAAGAAAGTCTTGTTCTTGACTTGAGGAGCCCGTGTCTGCCGATGGCGAAGAGAATTTCAAGAAAGGTAGGCCAGTCGTCCCAGATTCCCCACTTAGCGCGGGCAAGCTGCTAGGAAGACCATCGGTCTCTTGTAGCTCACTTCTAAAATCTCTGCTTATTCCAGAGGATTTTGACATGGACGTACTCAACCCTTCCGAGGGCATGTTGCCAGACCTCTTTGGTCTAATCTTCTTGGCACGGCTATCACCCGCAGCGTCTCCCTGTGAGTTCCCAACTTCGGAAGTTCCAACTTCGGAAGTTCCATCATTCTCAGCCTCAAGATCATCGCTACTGAACAGATTTGCAGTAGTACCATCGTAAGAGGAGCCTTCGCCACCTGATCTATGTTTCCTACTAGGGAATTCACGTCTCCCTTTCCTAGGACGCCCCTTGTCTCTCGTGTTCGTTCCGGCCGAGGAGAGTCCTAACCATGCTTCCTCAAGTGCGTTGTTATCGCGAGCAGAGAATGGTCGGGGAGGGTGCTTCGTGAGTTCGCCAGTTGGAATGGGTACGGCAGACAGAGGGTCGTCGATAGGGAGGGGAGATGCATAGAAGAAACAGGATCTCCGAGGCGGAGCATCGTCTTCGCCGTTCGCTATATCATTAGCCGCTGGTGTGAGATGGCACGTAGGCCCGTAAGTGTGGAATTGAGACATCGTGTCTGGAAAGTGGTCTAATCATGGAGGGAGTTCGAGAACGAGACGCAACAGCCGCCAACGCTGCCAGCAGGGTTGGCAGACACCGTGAAGCTCGACTCGGCACCGTAGAGACGACGAGAAGATAGTGACTGGGAGTCTTCGGGGGAGCACGCTGTGTGAGATCGAGTTCGAGTTCGAAGAGTAGATCGAAGAATGGCCGGGACGACACGATTGAGCCGGACAAGAGAGAAAGAAAAAGCCAAATACTTTCCGTCCAAATATGAAGCCCGGACGGACTTGATTGCGAGGGTTCTGGGAGCATCAAGGGATGTTGTGGGCGAGATGTAACGACGACGCAGTGCAGGCGCTGCCTGGCTTCTGCCGTTCGTTGCTCCAGGTTGCCTGGGGCTGGAATTGTGCTGCTGCTTGTGCAAGATCTCTTGGGGGCGCGATAACGTTGCGCCCGCTCGGGCTTGGCATAGATGTACTGTACTGTACTGTTAGTATCTGTACTATAAGTATCTGTACTGTACAGTAAGTATCTGAACAGGTATCGTCTCTTGGGAATTTCACACAATCAAAATGGATGTCAGAGCCAACCTCATCCAGCTTCCTAGAATGGTTACAAGGTGTGATATCTCACACATGATCACGGGCCAGCGACGGAAGTTGTCACTGCGTTCTTCTTTATTTCCTACACTTGACTATTCATACATTGACTAGAGCCCTTCTACTGTCCAGAGACTTCATTCAGTGTGTACCATCTGTTTTGAGCAAATCAAAACTTCTGGGCCACAGCCAAAGAACCAATCGGACGAGTACAGCTCGATGGGAAAGCAATAGAAACGGAAGCAAACGTGAGCTTGGGGACGGCATCTGACAACAACTGTTGCGCAAGTGCCTGTGGAGCTCTCGCAATTGCAGAGAAGCGAAGCGCGCTGTCGTGTCGGAAGAAATAAGCCCATAAAAATGGTTGTAAAGGCGGAATGCAAGAATACTCATACAATGTTGAAGAGAGCAGAGACGGGTCGGTATGCGTCGTCTGGAAGGAAGATACGACCTACCACCTCATTTACTGACTCATTGGTCCTTGTATCCATCCGGGACAAGTTTCATACCTCCATAAGGATCTTCGTCAACAGACGGGCCTCGAGATGACGCGCCTCTGGATGACTGACTGAGCCAAGTGGCAGCTCGGCCCGGAGTAGCTGCAACTAGAGGCTGGCCCTGAGCACTCTTTCTCGCCTCCTTTCTTTGTCTAGCGAGTCTCATCATCTCGTTGGAGTTGGTTCTGATCTGCTGGAGCCTAAGCATGAGGGCCTCGGCACCCCCAAGAAGCTCAAGAATTTGTTCGACATCGAACAAGAGCTTCAAAATGACGGTGTCAGCATCGCAGAAGGTACGGACGGCCATCAAACTCGCAACTTGCTTCCAGTTGTACAGCATGGAGTTGATGCGGACCTCGTTGCCGGCTCGCTCGCCGAAGAATCGAAAGTTTTGTTGGTTAGCCGCAACCAAATCGCGCTGGGTCGCCTGGTCGTACATAAACTCGATCACGACATGACGGCCTTTGTTCTTCCAGCTGTCAACAATCTTTTTGATAGAATCCACTGAAATGCGGCCCTGACTGAATTGAGACATGAGGAAGGTGTTCGCCGTATGGACAACCATAAGCTCAAGCTCCATGAGGAGTCTAGCCTGCTCTGGGGGTCCGAGCGAGACAGAGAGTATGGACATCTTCGCATTCTTGTCGCTGCTGGTTCGGTTCACTCTGCCTGGGCTGATATCCGCCTTTTCAGCCTGTATGTGGATTAGGATTTTTTGCAGAGCAATCGTCATGCCGCGAGACTTACAAACTCTCCTAACTTGTGTATGAGCTTTCCCATCATGCTTGGTTTGTCCTTTTGTTCTGCGGAGGCTCTCTTGACTTGGCGCTTGACATCTGAAATCTCATCAGGAGACCTACCAAGCCAGCCATTCTCACCGAACATCTTCTTCATGGGCGAACGGGAGCGCTTCTTTGGCGATTCCGATTTCGTCGGCGATACCGGCCGTGATCTCGATGGTGTTTCTGGATTGAAAGCGGTATACTCATCACGCTCCGCAACATCATGCAGCGTTTGGGAAGGAACTTTGCCGGAATGGCGACCAGAGGCCGATGTATGTTGAGCGGAGCCAAATTCGGACCGAAGCGGAGAATGACGGTTAGACGCCGATGAGTGATGGTACAGCTTTTCCTGGGTATTCTCTCGACGGGCTGGAGATTGGCGGCCAGATCCTGACGAGTAGTGGTTGCTATCGTTCGACTCACTCCCACGTCGGACAGGGGACTGGGTGCGCAGATTCTCTTGGGGTACCCGATAGTAGATACGAGCCTCTTCGTACTTGTGGTTGGTGCGGGAAGGAGAAGGAGATCGGCCGCGATGGATTTGAGCAGTACGACCTATGCCCTCGCGGTAATAAGCAGGAATGTCTGGACTCGGGCTTCTGTAACGAGAGGTCTCGAAGGGAGAAGCGACCAGGACTGGAGAGGACTCGCTTCGATGAAGTGTGTAGCTTGGCTTAGGCGGCATCAGTGGCTCGTTCTCTCGAGAGACAAACAGATCGTTTCCTTCTGATCGAGAGTTCTTCACATGCCCCCGAGGACTAGGGCTGGGTGCAGGCACAGCTGCAGCATGTTTGTCAAGGAAGTCCGCGAACTGGGTCTGGCGCTGCTGGCTGTACTGCTCAGGCGTGTCGGGCTCAAACTGGTATGGGTTTGGACGGGGGATCTTGCTAGGCTTGTTGTATCTGTTGACCTTGTTAGTAAGGAAACCTTATGACTCTGGTGACCAAAAACAGACGAATGCATGTTCTTGCTGCCGCTCGAAAGAGAATGCGAGCTCGCCATATCCTCCGCACCGATTGGCACGAAGTTTCCGATAATTCCCGTCGACTCAGAGTGGTATTGCGCCTGCTGGCTCAAGGAAGTTGATCGGGCGTTGTCCAGAGATGGGGATGCGTCGGAAAGGCGATCGCTCCTGTAAGTCGAGGTCGTAGACCGGAAGGCAGATGGAGTGTCGCTGTTCTTGCGCCGATGAGTGTGCTCGCGACCACGGGTAGGAGATGTGCTCGGCTCTTGGAAGTTGCGAATGCTTTCTCTGCGCGGTGGGTAGATTGGAGTGCTCGACACGGCGTTGCTATTCAGCACTTGATGGTTAGAAGGCTTGCGGATTTGTAGTGGCGTGGTGTGTGTCTGCAGTAGTGGGTGAGCAAGATCTTGCCTGGAATACTTCTGACCCAAATCGGTAGCCGAGCGCTTCCGATTGTTGTGACGGTTGCTATTGTCGCGATTCGATTCTTGAATCGTCATGCCGGAGCTGGCAAATAGCTTATCGAACGCGCGAGTATCCTCGCTTTTGTCGTTGAATGCCATTGGCCTTGTCTGGGGGTGAGTCGGAAGCAAAGGGCGAGCAGGATTGACAGAGTGTCGCCTCGCGGTCGAGGATGAGCGGTTTGCCGGGCCAATGTTGTTGTCAACATACACTCGCGACGAGGCCGAATTTTCGTGATTTCCTCGGCTCGCCACATGGCCCCCGCCCCGAGGTGTGGCCTTGAATACTTTGGGTTCTAAGAGATAAGTGGAATCTAGGTCTTGACGTCGATCCAGAGAGCTGATGTGTGCAGGCTCGGAAGCACTTCGTGGTCGAAATCGTTCTGGTGACGAATTTGTCTCTGTGTCTCGAAGGGCTTTGCGTGATACGCTTTTTGGTTCGTCGTTATTCCAGTCAAAGTCTAGTCCACTATCATAAAACAGGACTGGGTGCAGAGGCGAGCGGTAATGTGAAATGTAAAGCTCAAAGAGTTTCTGGTTTGCCACACTGTTGACCTCGAGCTCGCTCTTTGCCTCGAGGGACTCGATTCTCTCACGAGCAGATTGCCATAACTGTCCCAGTATCCGAACGTCCTCCTCATCTACACTGCTTTGACGGAGGCCCTTGAAAACTTCGATAGGTAGGACTTCGCCCCTGGGGACCAAGTCAAACTTTCTAGCAAAGTTTGCGTTGGGGATGCCTACCTCTTCCGGCCAGTGCATCTTCTGTAGGTGTTTATCAAATTCAAACTTGGAGATCACCTCGCTGTGTAGCATCTTCTTCATCAACATGCCGAAGTTTTTCTCCAAACCTTGCTGCTCCAGCAGCTCCTTTGGGGAGCTTGCGGCGGTGCTAGATAGAGCTGCACACTTCCTACCAAATCTCCTGAATAGCTCTGAGACGCAGTCCGAACAAAGGCTGTTCTCCTGTTTCACTGGCTCTTGTGCCGCCTTGATCTTCGGATAGAACTTTATACCGAGGATAATGCCGCCTCGCCCAAAGCTTGGATCCGAGAGCTTTTCTCTATGTTCCTTTGGCGTTGGTACTGAAGGAGGTTAGAAGATCCTGTCAATCATCTCATGCACGCTGTATCTCAATACAGATACGACCAACCAAGAACAGGGATATTTCTCGACTTACAGGACCAGATCCGAGTTCGACGTCTAGTGGACACAAACCAAGCGTTATCGATTACATATTCTGTCAAACGAGCAAAACCCAGACCAGAAAGCGCGTCCGAGAGTCGGATGCTGCAGATTGCGGCTCTCAGAACGGGACAGTCGAAGTTTTTCGGTTGGTATTGTTGGACCTGAAAAGATGAGCCACCACCTACGCTATGTACGATAAAGAATATCACCTTGGATTGTTCTGGTATGTGGCACATGGGGTAGCTGTAAATCGTCCTGCAAGAGAAGTGAGTGAGACTGGTCTGGTTGGGTGAGCCAGAGGCTTACTTTGCGGTGCCTATGCTGGTGCTTCCAACGCTGGAACAGAGACTCGGGAAATGGGGGAACCCCTTCAACCTCAATCAGTTCTTCTAGAACACCAAAAGCGAGGTCGCCATTCTCGTCCCCAAAGGCGGTCTCGAGTTCAGCGTGGATCAACCTCAACCCGTCCTCGTATTCGTAATTGCGAGGCACCCACGAGAGAGTGGTCACGATATATCTACGGCATCCTGTTGCTGGTTAGCTTGACAGGCAGTCATCTCAAGAAGACTTACTCTGTTCATCCCACCCAAGCCGTGACCGGTAAGCCAGCCTGTCGATGAAGTGGGTCGAGCCACGACCAGCGCTGGCTGGGGTGACTGGCAATGGCTTGTCTAGATCCGGAGGCATTGAGAATTTCATCTTGAAGGAAACGGGCTTTCTATAGTGGTTCACAGCTCGAAGCACATTTCATTGGGGGAGCCGAGGTTTGATCTCATTCGAAGTAAAGAAAGATGGGATCGGGAGTGAGTGTTTGGCGAGATCGAAATTGGTCACGACGGCACCTACGCTGTTAAGCGAGCCTTTCTGCAACCCAAGAAGGTGAAGGTCACATATCAAGTTCTCGACAACATCGAAACCTCCTCTCATAACTGGGAAGCGTCACGGGACGACCCAGACATAGCCAGGCTAGGTCTGAGAGATGAATGAAAAGACTGAATTTTGAGACGAGCAGAGGAAAACATCGTTTTTGTGATATGGTTGATAGCATCGCAGACAACCAAAACCAGGCCGAGCAACGATCCGACTCCTCAGGAGTCCAGCCTTTTACATCGAGGCGAAAGGAAAGGCTGTGAAAGCTCATAGCGCGCTTATCGCGAAGTGTCATTCGTATCTGCTCTAGCAAGATTCGTTTCGTACGCAGCAATTCAACGAAAGAGGCAAGACAGGCAGAGAGGCAGACAGGCAGACAAGCAGGCCCAACAGCCAGGTCATCCCAGCCAAAAACACGGCTTTAGTAAGAATTGCTCGATGTAAAACTCACCTCAATGCCGTCAAGCAGCCGAACTCGCCACAGTACCGGTGACGTACCGTAGCAGCATGTGTGTGTGCTCAACGTCGATTTCAGTAGTTGGTCGGTCTCAACTCACTGTCACGACATGCGAGTGACCAGCATCACCTCCATCACATCGGAAAGATGAAGTCGAGCAGTCGAGGTTGAGAAAGGATGGCGGACGACAATCCGGCCAAGCCCTCCCCGCCCTTCCCCGCCCCGCCCCGCCTTCCTTTTTCCGCTGCCTGCCTACCGTAGGCCCCTCTCAAGGTACCGATTCTTGTGCCGAAGAAATTGCATCCATGCCATTGGATAAGGATGACATGCATCTGGAACCCGATATATCTGCCGTCATCAACTCCGGTTTGCCTCCGTGAGAATGCGACTCCTACAGCACAGTACTTAATCCTGCCCGATCGCTCTCTTTCGTTGCGTTACACAGTCTATGTGCATCATCTCGTGGCCACATCAGCCCGCCTATAGCCATCCTTCCCTCTCCTCTCTTGGACGCTCTCATCAGGCTTGCCATCTCGTGTGCTGTCTTCTGCAAAGCTTCAACCATCTGTGGCAACCATGGACGCGAGCTTTACCCCTCGGGAAACGGTTCACAAGAACCACAGTTCAAATGAGTACGATATCGTCATCATTGGTGCTGGACCTGTAGGTCTGTTGCTATCTACGTGCTTGGCGCGATGGGGTTACAAAATCAAGCACATTGATAAGCGGCCGGAGCCTACGAAGACCGGCCGAGCAGATGGGATTCAACCTCGGTCCTTGGATCTTCTGCGCAATATGGGCTTGAAACCGGCAATCATGGCTCATAAACCTGCCAAAGTCTACGAAGTGGCGTTCTGGGATCCTAGCGCGAGCGGGAAAGGCATCCAAAGAACGGGAACATGGGCCAGCTGTCCGAGTTTCATCGATGCCAGATATCCCTTTACCACTCTTTTGCATCAAGGCTTGATCGAGCGAGCTTTCATAGCGGATCTGGAGAAGAACGGAGTTGCGATTGAGAGACCGTGGACTATCAAGGGCTTCAGGTCCGATGAAGCGAAAGATCCAGAGTACCCCGTCGAGGTGGATCTGGAGCATGTTGACGGGAAAGAAAAGGAGACTGTAAAGGCGAAGTACCTGTTCGGTGGCGAGGGAGCGAGATCCTTCGTACGGGATCAGCTGAAGATCGAGGTCAAACACAAAGATCCTATTGCTCATGTGTGGGGGGTTATGGACGGTGTCGTGAAGACGGATTTTCCTGACATTAAGGTATCTACATCTTCATTGGCTGAGGTGGCCACAACGACTAGGCTGACATCCTTCAGATGAAATGTACAATTCATTCCGATCATGGTTCGATTATGGTCATTCCTCGAGAAGGCAACATGGTCCGCTTGTACATCCAGATCGCTTCTTCCACCGACAAGGACTGGAATCCAAGGAAATCAGCAACAGAGGAAGAAGTGCAAAGTTCCGCCAA
Organism: Blumeriella jaapii; assembly: GCA_009599575.1. Lineage (NCBI taxonomy): Eukaryota > Fungi > Ascomycota > Leotiomycetes > Helotiales > Drepanopezizaceae > Blumeriella > Blumeriella jaapii. The sequence continues at coordinate 762,520 of VWND01000007.1, read as the reverse complement.
GCGTATCCTGGCACCCTACCAAATCGAATGGGAGCGAGTAGAATGGTATTCCGTGTATCCGATCGGACAAGGGATCGCGGAAAAGTATACACTTGACCATCGAGTGTTTATGGGAGGTGATGCCTGCCATACCCACAGTGTAAGTGTCTTCCAATTTTTTGTGGCTGTGTACTCATTCAAGGCAGCCAAAAGCCGGCCAGGGCATGAACACCGCATTTCTCGATGCTCTCAATCTGGCTTGGAAGATTCACCACGTAGAAGCAGGATTTGCAGACCGGTCGCTACTCCACACCTACGAATCGGAGCGGAAGCTGATTGCTGAGAATCTTCTGGATTTTGATGCCAAGTACGCTGCACTCTTCTCTCAGAAAGCACCTGCCGCAAAACACGTTGCAGCAGCTACAGAATCAGACAAGCCTGGTGAGAGCGAGAACGAGAACGAGTTCATCAAGACTTTCAAAGAGTCTTGTGAATTCACAAGTGGTTACGGTGTAGCCTACAAGCCAAATTCACTTAACTGGGGCACCTCGCACCCTGCCCAGTCTAGCCTCATTAATCCGAAAGGCAACAAGAATCGCACCGGTCGTATCCTTATCAATTCAGACGTCACCCGAGTTGTTGACGCCAACGTGGTACACCTCGAACAAGAAATTCCAGTCAACGGCTCCTTCAGAGTCTACGTTTTTGCCGGCAATCCATCAACCACCAAGAAGGCTCTCGGAGAATTCGCTCAAGGTCTCAAGAAGAAGAACTCGTTCCTAAGTACTTATTTGCGGCCTGATATCGAAAAGGTGTCTCACCATGAACAAGATAATCCACACAGCCACTTCTTCACATTCTGCACGGTCTTTGCAAGTAAGCGAAGCAGCATCGAAATTTCCAGAGATGTGCCCGACATATTAGCAAGATACAGAGACCATGTTTACGCGGATGATATCTGGGATCGTAGAGTACCTGACGCCAAGGCTGCCGCGCATGCCAAGATGGGATTGGACGAGGAGAAGGGTGGTGTTATTGTCGTGAGGCCGGATGGGTATGTTGGCATTGTTGCCGCGTTATCTGGAGACAGCGGGACTGTGGATGCGCTGAACCAGTATTTCTCGGCATTTTGTGCGAAGCCATTGGGCGAGCCGCGTGTGCAGCTGTAACATGAGTCTGTGTAAAGAATTTAGGATATCTTCATTCCGCGTTACATGTTGTATTGATCTTTACGTGGTGTGTAAACACAGGTGCACTCCCCTCCAGGCCAACTAAGGTGAACCGGGATTTTTCACGGTAAATTGGAAGTTTGCGAAACAGTAAAACGCCGCTTGGAATTCTCTGTGTATAGCCCCGATGATTGAAAGAAAATAAAGAAGCTACACAAAGCACACAAAGGAGTCGCTCTCGGAAGAGGGCATGTTCGAAGCCTCCTCGCTTACCACAGGGGTCCTTCCGCGCTAACGACTTCCACTTAGCGCGAAACCTTAAACATGTCCCGGTCGCCGCAAGCAGCCCTGTCACCCGCAAGCAGCCTGTCGCGTGGATCCCAGTCAAGTTGTTGTGAAGTGAACGCAACCAACGACACCAAAACCTTGAAATATCGGTGCTGCCGTGACACTTCTTGCGATGCAGAGCACCAAGAGAAAAGCGGCGGAAGAGCTGAACCGTCGCTCGGTCTTCCTCATTGAGGTAAGAGCGCGCGCGCATTTACGTAGCGCCCGCCAATCAGTCAACGAATCGCACAGCTAACAGAGCCCCCAGCCCATCATCGCACAACAACAACCTCCTGCCAGATCAACCGTCGCCGCAGTGCAAAGATTATACAGTTGGGCTCAGGGCTTTTGGTCTGCGATCTACGTCGCCGTTACTACGTATACTACGATGGAATCTGGGTTGCAAGAGGGTAAGAAGCTCAGCCTCGGCTCCGAGGAGACCAAGGCAAGGCTGGTGCTGATCAGAAATAGATATCGCAGAAAACCACATTGAGACATCTGCGCAGAGAAATGACGGAACCGCTACTTTGAAGCGCCTGAAGATGACGCGACCCAAATCGATTGCCGAAATTCCACAACGCGCAGTCGGTCCCATCAATTTTGCAGGCTGCGAGACTGAGAGAGAGAAGCAAGAGCTTCTCGACGCTCATTGGACACCCCCGGTACTCGCAATTGGCGGCTCCAGGAAAATAGGTTCGTCAGCGAGACCGCGAACATCTCCAGGGGCCTCCGCTAGCAAGCCGAGTCTCGATGGGCCTTTGGACCGATTGAAACCCGTCCATCCCGAAGACACACTACCAACTCCAACCTCATCCCTTTCCCCAGCGCGAAGCTCTTCAATAAGAAATGGAGATGAGACACCAACGAGGCGCATCGTTCAGAACGTCGCCAGGCCAATATCAACACCTCGACCATTGAGCTCAGATGTAAGTCTAAGTGATCGTCTTCGAGCGTTATTGGTCGGATTTGACGACAACGACGACACGCCCTTTCTTCGGATTTCCACTTCTAAAAAGGTGGAAATCAAAAAATCGAGGGAAGAGGATGAGAAGAGGAAAAGGGATTCTGTGCGGAAAGCAGCGAAAGAGCGTCGATTGAGACGTCAACGCCCTCTGAAACCACTTATTGCAACACTGCGCCCCAGCTGGGAGAAGATGATCAATGAGATCAAATACTCGAGGGACAGCGAGCGGGTGTTCACGAAATCCATGGAAGGAAATCCATTGAGGAAGCACGACTTCCAGACACTGCTTGGAAACGGACAATGGTTGAATGACGAGATCATAAATTCATACGTCGAATGGGTCGCAAATGCAGCAAATGCAGCGGCTATTGCTGAGGATGAAGCAAACGGGGAACCGCCCAGTTCGGTCCCCAAAGTCTTTGCCCACACCAGCTTTTTCTACAAGAAGCTCGAGGAAAGAGGACCCGAACAATTTGACAGATTGATGAAGCGCAAGAAGATACCCGGCGCCTCGCTCTTAGAGGTTGAAACGCTTTTGATACCAATCAACAAGGGAGCACACTGGACATTGGGCGTCGTACGCCCTGTGGCAAGGACAATCGAATATCTCGACAGCATGGGTAGTACCGGTGGTAACATTCTTCGGAACATGGAACGTTGGGTGAAGCACATGCTGGGGGAGAAGTACATCGCAAGCGAGTGGACAATCTCTCCCACGCGGTGCTCTTATCAGTCCAATGGCTTTGACTGCGGGGTCTTCCTATGCACCAACGCGTTCTGTGTTGCCATGGGATTGAATCCGGAGTGCTACCGTGAGACGGACTTGGTACAACAGCGAAAGAACATCGCTGCCATTTTACTGAACCAGGGGTTCACGGGGGAGTTCTCGTGGAACTCGGAAGGATTTTTTTCTTGAGGATTTCTTACTTCTGTGGCGTTTTGGGCAATCGGAGCATGGAAATACGGAGATACCCTTTTTGCTTATCTTCTTTTGCACATAGACAGGAAAAGCTGCTTGATCAGATCACACAATATGCTGTCAAAAGACGGTTTGCGATGGGAGCAAAGCGACCTCCCAGATCCTACGATAGGTACCCATTGAGGCACTGTACAATGACCAACGCTGTAATGGGAGAGAAGGGGCTTGGAGTCTGCGACCTTGGGGCGCGTTCGTTGCCCCATGACACTGAAACCAGGAGAGCACCGATGTATAGTACAGATAGATAGGTCTCTCCTCCGAGTGCAGACGTCCCTACGATGAAGCTTCAACTGCACCGATACCTTACCCAGTATCTGCTGATTGGCATGTTTTGCTGATCATGGTCCAAGACGCCTCAAGCTTCGATGCTTGTACAATACTGTTCTGTACATCGTAAAGTGGTTCGTCGCTGCACGTTACTCAAGGCGGCTCACGCCCGCCCACCTGCCAAACCAAATGCTCGGCGATCTCCAATTCCGAGCAAGAGATATAGTGGGTGGATTGCAACGTCGTCGCCTGGTGTGCGCAAGTCGTAATGCGACGACGTCCATTACCGCGCTTCTCCAGCTACCATTGATCACACCGGGGCTATGGCCAACAAGAAGGCAAGACAGAGGATCAGTTATGGTAAGATGGCGTCGGGTCTGGGCGGCGGGACGTTGTGGCGTGCGATGTGCGATATGCTGATCTAGACAGTCCTGCCACTGGCAAATTCTCCGGGCGGCCACAGACTGGGAGTGAATGGCCTCGCGGTCGACAGAGATCAATCTATCCTGTGAGTGAGGGGACGTGGTGGTGCTTGAGGAGACTAGAGGCGGGGTCCGTGGATTGCGAAAGCTGATAAACAACTGTGCAGCTATTCCGGAGGACGGGACGGCGCCATTTGTGCTTGGAATCTGAACCTCAGCTTGAAGCCGTCTACCCCCCCCGAGAACCCCTTCGATTCTCCAGATGATCCATCAGACGCGAGATCCGAGACCCAGCCTTCGACCTCGACGACCTTTCGTGCCCAGACACAGGCTCACACACACTGGGTCAACGACATCGTATTGGCACAGAACAACACGGCGTTGGTTTCAGCATCTTCGGATCTGACTGTCCGAGTATGGCGGCCGCTGTCGAATGAGTCGGAGGCGCCACAGACAATCGGGCAGCATGCCGACTACGTGAAGTGCGTTGCGACGCCGAGTCCTCAAGCCGACTGGGTCGCATCGGGAGGACTCGACCGGAAGGTGTGCCTATGGGATCTCAGTGGTGCGGGAAAGAAGCTTGAAATCAGTGTTGGCGACGAAGAGACGAGTGAAAAAGGATCGGTTTATGCACTTAGTGTTAGTCGAAACATACTGGCGAGCGGAGGACCAGAATCCATCGTCAGATTGTGGGATCCCAGGACGGGAAAGAGAGTGACGAAATTCGTTGGGCACACGGATAACATCAGAGATATTCTTATGAACGAGAGTGGAGACGCCATCATGACTGCCAGCTCGGATCAGACTGTCAAGGTATGGAGCGTCACCGCAGGTCGTTGCATGCATACTTTGACTATGCATAACGACAGCGTCTGGAGTTTGTTCTCGGATCATCCAGACCTTGGTGTCTTTTACAGCAGTGATCGTTCAGGACTAGTCGTGAAGACAGATGTCAGAAATACCTTTGGAGAAATGGATGATGGGCTGTCTCTTGCTGTTGCGCAAGAGAACGGAGTAAACAAACTCGTCGTTTGTGGAGAGCATATTTGGACGGCGACATCCAGCTCTTCCATCAATCGATGGCCAAATGTCGATACAGGGTCAGAGATACAGCTCCCAGAAGCCTACAGATATCCACGAACTTCTAGTTTAACATCACGGTCCAAGCAGCTATCCCCACCTCTTCCCACGGGAAGTGAATCAAAAATGGAGATTCCTGTACAGTCGATTCTCCGGATATCCAATACAGCCAGCTTCCCAGCAGCAGCAATTAGAGACTCGGATACCATCACAACCTTTTCCGGATTGAGCGGTGCGCGGAAAGGTTCGGAGATCATTCTCGATCCTGAGATCGGTATCATTTTGCCTATCCATGCTTTACCGGAAGAGACCATCGAAGGCCAGCATGGACTTGTCAAGCACAAACTTCTCAACGATCGCCGCCGGGCTCTAACTCTTGATACAGCAGGTGATGTGCTGTTGTGGGATCTGTTACAAGTACATCAGTCACTTTGAGCTTTTTGAATATTGCTGACAGCGATCACAGTGTGTCCCGATCCGGTCGTTTGGTAAGAGACATTTGGAAGACGTCGAGCCCGAAGTGAACACCATGGAAGCAGTTGCACCTTGGTGCTCAATCGATACCAGGACTGGACGTCTTGCTGTTGTTTTGGAAGAATACAACTGCTTCGATGCTGAGACGTATGCCGATGAGCTTGAGTTGGACGAACCTATAGAATTCCGAGATGATCAAAGAAGTGAGTTTATCCCAAACCCGCATCAGAGCTGCATCACATTTACTTACGATATACAGTCAATCTTGGAAAGTGGATACTTCGTTATTTGTTTTCCAATCTTATAGACGAGTTGGTCAAGAGAGACGAATTGTTCCGGAAAGAGCTCATCGACACCGTAAGAAAGAGTGGTGGCCACGGGCCCCTTGCACCTACGTCTATTCAGATCCCAACAACACCGGGCTTGTCCGAAACCTCTGTTGCATCGCCCGGCGTACACTCGTATCCGATGACTCCGGGGATGGGTATTGGTATAGCTACACCTGGTCCGCTTAATCATCTTCCAGGTGTACCTGAGGATGGAGCGACCACGAACAAACGAGAATCACAGGCCAGCCTACCTGGAGCTGACAAGAGTGGCGATTATTTTTCCAGCGCGGCTCCTCCTTCCGAAGCCAGCTCTAAGCCAGCCACAGAGAACCCCGTCGAAGAAAAGCCTCCCGATGCCGACAAAGATACCAACGGCAAGGATAACAACTCGCTCTTTAGCAAGAAATTCCGCATGGGCAGCATGTCTTTTGGAAGTAAGAAATTAGGACGTTCTGCGTCGACTGCGACTTCAGAAAAGCCTGCTGTGATTGACGGGAAGGCCCTGGATGGATCCGAACCTCCAGAAAACAACGGCGAGGAGAAAGAGAAGGAATTCGATGACAACTTCTTGGGTGTTGTGCAGAGAATTCAGAATGAGTACAAGAGAGCTCTGCAAGAAAATCCGGAGTATCAACCGCAGAGCGGAATCATTCCTAGCTTGCCGAACGAGACTCCTGTTCTGAAGCTCCCACCTGCAACCACTGTCATAATTCAAGAAGAGACATCTGGAGGCAGCGCAGATCTGTATAGGGGTACTGTTGCGACGGTTGGAGAGGACGCAACTTTGATTACAGAGCGTGCTCCATTTTGGCTAGGCGATCTTCTCTTACGGGTAGGTGACCAACTGGATAGTCTTCAAGACATTTTATCTGACATTCAACAGAATAGAATCCCACTGAAGGAGCCGGTCAAGGTCTCCTTCATCCTACAGCCGTGGCAAGACTTGTTGCCCAGTATTGCTAGTTCAGACGGCAACTCTCGTCTGAACGCTAACAGAATGCTTCGCGTGAAGAAAATATTGGGCTACATTGCAGAACGAGTGGAAGCACCCCCGGAGGAACCAGATCCAAACGCCTTGCGGCCAGAGGAGTATCTTGAGCTATATTGTTATGATCAAGTAAGCTACAGCTCCGCATTCGGTGATCTTTCTAATACGGTACAGAAATTGCCGGTCACGATGAGTCTTGCTACTCTTCGTGCCCATATCTGGAAAGGAGGAGCGGATGTCATGCTATTTTATAAAAGCAATGGTCGAAAGTCTATTGCCAATGAAAAGAGGCCGGCTGCGTCTTCCTCGTCGGAGGCAGGGACAGATCTGGGGTCAGGGACGGCCTCGGCATCCATTACATGAAATGCATAGGATTAGATTACATACCCTCTTGTTGAAGGAATTAAAGTCCATTTAGAATCAGTCCTCAGCCCTCCACTTTGAGTAAGATGCGACATACATCTCTGAATTTGGAAAGACTTCTGGCTCGGTTCCAGTCGCTGTCGTGATGTGCATGCTCCACGAGCGTTGAGAAACCAAGTGTCCCCCACACCCTGACTATATGCATGACCTATGTTCTGAGCTACTCCGCCCTTTTTCTTGTCGGTTGTAGAAGACCTATGCGTCCATATTCCGTCCTGACTTGAAACCTTGTTGACAGCGCAAGCTATTTCTGTTCGGTATACCTACGAGTTGCTTTCCCCGGACAAAGTGTTGTATGCCCATTGATACGACCCCAGAAATATAGCACCACCAGCACTGATCCAAACAATCCGAGGTCCGATCCCAGCAAAGAACGCTCGCGAGCCACTGTCCTTCAATATCTGCTTCAGAAGCGGCAACATGGCCGTCTTCTCCTTCGCCAACATCATCCTCGTCTTCAGCACATCCAACGGCGTCGTGGTCCCCGCAGCGACAGCCCCCGCCGCGCTCCCAAACAGCGCACTCTCAAAAGCACTGATGCCATCCCTCCCCGAGGTCCGCCGCCTGTACTCCTTCATCGCCTCCCACAGCGGGAACTGTATCACGGTGAACGGCACCTCCCGCATGATGGTGACCGACCAGCCCCGGTAGAGCTCCATCCACACCCCCGTGAGCCCGATGGCGCGCCGCTGCGACAGGATCGCCTGGATCGTCAGCAGCGACGACGGGTACTGCCCGGCCTGCGCCCGCTGCTTGATGACCTCCGTCGGGACCCTCACCGCGCACGCCGCCACCTCGCCCAGGCTCGCCGCGAACATGTGCTCGATCGGCGCTGCCCAGTCCGCGTCCCCCTTGCTGCCGCCGAGCGCCTGCTGCGCCCGCCGCCGCTGCGACAGCAGCTCCTTCGTGTATTCGTAGGTGCAGAAGAAGAGGGCCGCGCCTGGCGCGGACCCGACGATGGCGCTGCCGACGCCACGGTAGATGCCGCTGAAGCCGCCCGAGGCGAGGAAGCCCGGCGAGGACTGCAGACGCGTTTTGAGGGTGTCGAGGGGGAACAGGGAGAGGTCGACTGTGGTGCCGGCGAGGGCGCCGGCGAGCAGGGCCGTCGTGAAGGGGGAGGAAGCGCTGGCCGGGGAAGACATTGTGGACTCTTTTTCTTGGGCGACGGATGACTCGACTTTTCTGTATTTCCGCTCCCCTCGTGTCAGGGTCGTGGCCGACGCTGGGGTGAATTGGGTGACCGCATTTGCGAGGTTGATGTTGTGATGTTGGAGTGGGAGGCGCTTGAGCTCGCTTCGCGATTTGGCTTTTGATGTGGGAGAGAGAAGCTCTGGGCAAGCTCCCGCTGCATGTCCACTACACTACGCTATACAGCTTCCAACCACTTGCGTTATTGGGCTGGTGACTGATGGATTGAGGTGGGATGCGTGTCACTCGTTTTCTTCAGTATGTTTGCTCTTCTAAGGCCAATCCGATCACAGAACAGGAATTTGCTTGTGCTGTAAAGAGGGTATGGCGGGATACCAATGTCCACCAACCGGGTCAAGTTGCAACCATCGGTAAGTGACATGTGGTCTCTGAAATCTATCAATTGTCTTCTAACGTATTCTGTTTCCAGGGCTGGCCGTTAGTGGAGGTGCCGATTCCATGGCTCTCGCTTTCCTATGCTCTCGCCTGAAGAGACTCGAGATGTCTCCCGTCAATTTTCGGGCATTCGTGGTAGATCACGGAGTCAGAAGTGGCAGCGATGTCGAGGCGCATGCTGTTGCAAAGCTACTGGAAGAGCAAGGTATTCATTCGTCTATCACCCATCTCACTCGCTACCTAGCCACGACTGAACTGACCAAGCCAGGCATCCCCACCGATGTTTCGAAAATCGAGTGGCCAGAAGACCCAGCACCGAAGCTGAACTTTGAGTCGCTAGCCAGGAGGTACCGCTACCGGACTTTGGGCCAAGCTTGCCGCGGCCGGAGTATCAGCTCTCTGTTCCTCGCTCATCATGAGGATGACCAGGCCGAGACGATCTGGATGAGGCTGCAAGATGGTCAACGCTCGAAAGGGCTTGTGGGCATCAGGGAAAGCTCTGATATTCCAGAGTGTTATGGCCTCTATGGCGTTCACGAGAGCGGTGGGATCGACGACCGCGAGTTGGAAACGGAGTTCACGAACAGGCCAGCTCAGCGTGCCTTGTATCCCAATGTTTATGGGCCAGGGAAATTCCCTCCGAGACCGCAGCTTCTCGTCCAGCGCGGTGGAATCAAGGTCTACAGACCATTACTTAACTTCAGCAAAGATCGACTCGTAGCTACATGTCAAGAGAACGGCATCGAGTGGTTCGAGGACCACACCAACAAGGACCCAACTCTGACGAAGCGGAACGCCATCCGACACTTGTTCGCGGCGCATGCTCTCCCAGCCGCTCTCACGAAGCCATCGCTCCTCAGCTTATCTCGGAAGATGACAGAAAACGAGGCCCGAAGACGAGAGACAGTCGACGCCTTGCTCGCTCGATGCGAAATCGCGCGTCTGGACTTAAACACAGGCACACTCGACATCCGCTTCCCCGACCTGAGCCACTTCAGGAACGCGACCACGTACCCCCTCGCATACTCGGGCCAGACCGCAGCCGAGCTGCTGAAACGGGTCGTGATGATCGTGGCGCCCACGGAGCACGTGGACCTCTCTTCTCTGCACAACGCCGTCGCCTGTATCTTCCCCGAGCTCTCTCGGGACCCCGGGGATTTACCTGCTACGTCGCCATCACATCCCGATCATCCGGCTTCAGATCCACCCGTCGTCCCCCGCGTCTTTACAGCCTCCGAGGTCTACTTCCACGCCGTACCGAGGAGCCACGGAGCCTCCCACGGCCCCTCCCACAAACAGCAATGGACGCTCTCCCGCGCGCCCCACAAGCAAAGGTGCAATAGGCACGCGCACAAACACATCATCGCGTTCCCGTCCACGGGCGACGGCTCTTGGTCGCCCTGGACGCTGTGGGACGGCCGGTACTGGATCCGGATCCGGAATCCCACCGCGAGGACGCTGTGGGTGCGGCCGCTGGATCTGCCGGGCTGGGGACAACAGCTGGCAGCGGCCGCTGTGGGCGGCGACGAGCAACAAGAGATCACGAGATGGAGGAGGGTGAGAATGAAACGGTTGGTGAAGGGGGTGACTGCTAATGCGAAAAAGACTCTGCCGGCCATCGTGGCTTGGGTGGATGGGGCGGAGACGGTCGTGGCGCTGCCTACGTTGGAGGTCAATCAGAATCCGCGTCTCTTTTGGGCAGGACGTGGATTCGAATGGGAGGTCCGGTATAAGAAGATAGACATCGCGGGCCTGCATGTTCCTGTGGAGAAGGTTCAGAGGCACACGAGTAGAAAGGCAGCACGACGACGGCATTGAGAAGGTTTCTTATCGAACTGCGTCGTTCAGATACTTGAATGCAAGATGGTCTTCTGTCTATGCACATGTTGCCTGCCACCGCGGGCTACATTCTTTGAAAGCCACTCCGCCCGTACCGTAACCTTGCCGGGGGTATCCTTAACTCCGGACGTCTGAAAGCAAAATGGTGACAACGCCGTAGATGCTGCCCGCCCTGCGATGCCAATAAAAAGCAATGTAAAATGTCAGTCGATGCGTGCTTCCCAGACGGAACTGACGAATCGTCAACTCATTAGTATCTAGCATAGCCGAGCAAAGCGCATCAATCAGGACGTCGAGCATGCTGCGCTCGAGTGTATGAAGCTCCACACCACAAGCCAACTCTTCCCTAGGATGAGCATCATGATTTCCTCCCAAGCCAGAAGAGCATCACTTCAAATGGAGAGCCTTCTTTGCGTTTTCGTAGACCACGTAGGTGATACTGACAGCAGGAACGACCTTGAGCAGATTTGGGGTAAGGCCCTTGAACAGACCCTTGAAACCTTCATTTTGCACAGTCTTCCGAGCTACGTCAACGACGCCAGTGTAGGTTGGAGGGTGGAGAACAGTTCCCTGGGCTTGGAGTCGTGTGCGGAGAAGGTTGACCGGATACACGATGCTAGCACCGAAAGCGCCCGAAAAGGCTCCAATACATCCTGTTGCGAACGAACCAGGCAGTGCATCGTCCTCATGGCAGCCTAGGATCCTCGCGTTACGCTGGGCGAGTTTGCTTTTGAGGTATTCGAAGGTTCCGAGGTCAATCGCAGAGTAGGGGAACATTCCGACAAGGCCCATGGTCAAGCCTCGATACGATGACTTGATGACGCCCTGTTGGTACATCTTTCTTGCCGTAGCAATGATGAGTGCGTTGCCGCGCAAACCACCGGATGTTGTCTCACATTGCATACGGAACTTGAGGGTATCAAGTGGATAGACGAAGAGCCTGCGAGGGCATTAGTGGTTATACATGTATGTTATAGGTTCAGAACTCACTGAGAGATCATGCCACCGATTCCACCAGCCACAAACTTGGAGTAAGGATTGATCTTCTGTGGATCGTTGTGACCTTCAACATGTGCCAAGACCCGCTTAGCGAACTCGTAAGAGCCGAACTTGATTGCAGATTCGGGCATGACTTTGACCACGTTCAATCCGTTGCCTAATGGGAATCATGAGTTAAAACTTTGGCCAGCTCTTGTCGCGTTGAGCTTACCTGCAAACAAGCTTCGAATGCCACCAGCCTTCCATAGCTCCTTCGAGGCATCAATGAGAGGTCGACCGACTGTCTTGGCTACGCCAGCAGCATCGCCTTTCTTCACAGCATCGAGAGAGTTCTTTGCTGGACCGATATTGGCGATGAGATAGACTTTCAGGCGATCTAAAGGAGCAGTGGAGGTTCTGGAAATGACGCCCGCAATAGCACCTGCCGCGAAATAGCCTGGATCAGGCAGAAGGTCCGTCAGCAATAGTTTCTTCTTGATGGGCGCAACCCCAGGAGCATCCTCAAATTCGGCGTTGCTAAGAAGTTTGTCGACAATTTGTTGGGCGGGCTTTGCTTCGTGGAAAATAGACACCATGGTTGCCGCAACTGCTTCAACGGGTTGAGCTGCGTCCGGAACGGATTGCTGAGGTAGGGAATCCTGGCGAGTAGGCTTTGAAGGAGCCGCCGCGATCTTGAAAATGGCTCCGAATAAGACTGACAAGGATGAAAATCGAGATGGTCTTTCCATACCTAATCCCTCAAGAGTTTCTTCGCTGATTGAGGTGTCTCCTTCGGCGTTGATCGTGACAGCAGAAGAATAATAGGACATGACAGCCTTGAGGCCAGGATTTATGTTCGTGGGCAGGAAGAGTAAGAAGTTTCTGATGTCATGTCAGTTTTTGTGCGGTTCCTTATGTCATAGAACGGAAACGGGTGGGCTAGAACTGGGGGCGGGGGGGTAAGTAGGTGGAACGGCTTTAGCGGGTTGCCAGACGTAATGATTGAGAAGTAGGGTTCTCACCTCCATTCTTCAAAGGATATGTAGCCCTAGAAGATGTCAGCAATAACTCCGTTTGCCAGGGAATTGTGTGACTAACATCGTGATTCTCATCCACCTCACTGAAGAACTGATCAAGCTTTGAGCTTGGGATCGTAAGTCCAGCCTTCTTGAAAGCACCTCTCAGCTCGCCCTTATCCAGCTTGCCATCGTGGTCACTATCAACAGATTGAAATAGTGTAAGAAGCTCCTTTTCGGTGCGCTCGACAAATGTGCGGAATTCTGGAGAGATCTGGCATCAGCAAAGGTACTGAGGGGTCGGAAATGGTGTAATAGTGAAAGACATACCCTCGTATTGAATCAGTTCGTCTCCATCCTTGTCCATAGCCTTGATTATATCCTTCAGCATGTCATCTGCATTCTTCAGTGCTGCGACGAAGCTTGTTGTTAGCTGGCTTCCAAGAGCGGCGGGGGCATGCTCACGGTGATCGATCTTCTGTAGTCCTTTCTTCAGGCCATTGAAGTCCAAGCTGCCCTTGTTCTGCGAGTCTAGCTTCTTCCACAGCTTCTCGATACGCGCATCTCGCGAGTTCTGGCTCTCCGGAAGCTCCATGGTGAATCGAGCTCTTGGTCACGGATGTTGTTAAAGGTTGCTCATGGCTGTCGGAGAACGCGGAGAGTTGGCCTAGCAGTGGGAGCTTGAAGAGAAGGTTATCATTGAGACGATAGCGTGAGCATCACCATAGACGGCCGCTGGCTAGCCTGCTAGCAGTGTCGGTGACTCGAAGGAAAGCTTCTTGAATGAAAAGTGAATTCACGATCTCGCACAAGCTCCGTCGGCTGCCGGGCTGAATGATGCCAAGCGTGGGGCTGGTCAGGTCCGTCAGAGCGAGGTTCTGTAAGGTGAGGCTCCAGACGTTGATCTCTTATCAGCCTTGTCTCGCTTTGGGTCTTTCAGCTATCCGCTTTGCGTTCAATTGTCTCGATTGCGATTGGAAGCTTCTGTACGACTTGCTTGATCGCAGCATCGGCTCCGCTGTAACTTCACTACCACCAGATCTGGCCTTCTGTTTTTTTTTGAACATCTGGATTGAGACATCGGCCTGGTCACTTAGTCTGAGAGGAGAACCACCACTCGGCTTGAAAGCCACGGCTTGAAAGCAAGGACCGCTTTGTAGTGATTCCTCTGGCAAGAAGCTGTCAAGCAACATGGCAGCAAACTACTGGGAATCGACGCAGCGGCGTCACTGGCAGTTTACTCGGCAAGAGCTGGAGGATCTTCGCCAGAAGTTGGAGGACGAGGACCCAAATCTAGTCAAGATGTATCCTCTGCCGGAGCTGAGGCATCAGAGCATATACTTTAATCAGCGTAAGTCTCTTCGTGCTTCGGGATGTAGCAGCTTTGCTAATCGATGTCAACAGAGATTGCTCGAATTGGGAAACGTCTGGGTGTGCGCCAACAAGCCATGGCCACGGCTCAGCTGTACGTAAGAAGATTCTACACGAAGGTCGAGATCAGACGAACGAACCCATACCTGGTGTTAGCCACCGCGGTGTACCTGGCTTGCAAAATGGAAGAGAGCCCGCACCATATCAGACTCGTCACTACCGAGGGTCGGGGCTTGTGGAACGGTGTGTTCAGGACCGGCTCAAATGTTGCACTTCGAGCACTGATAACTCTTGCAGATTTATTCGCCAACGACACTTCGAAGCTGGGAGAGTGCGAGTTCTTCCTGATATCGGAGATGAGCTCCCAGCTGATTGTTCATCATCCCTACCGGAGCCTCACTTCACTGCAAGGCATCTTCTCTCTTACTCAGGAAGAATCCAACCTGGCTTGGTCCATCGTCAATGACCACTACATGACCGACTTGCCTCTCCTCTTTGCTCCGCACATCATCGCCATCATGGCTATTCTGCTTGCTCTGGTGCTTCGTCCGAATCAAAGCGGGATACAGTCCGCCAGCGGATCCGCAGGGAACATGATCAGTGCGGCACACGCAGCCCTCAGCGCCGCAGGACAAGCCAAGGGCGGCACTGAAAAGCAGGGAGGTCCTCGAACGAAAGTACAGAAGCTTGCAAACTGGCTAGCTGAAAGCAACATCGACATCGAAGCCGTGGTGGACTGCACGCAGGAAATCATATCATTTTATGAGTCGCAAGAACAGTACAACGAAAAGCTTACAAGAGAGCAGATAAATCGATTCGTGAAAGCGCGCGGTTTAGACAAGTAATCGGCGAGTACTGAAACGGCAAGAACCAGGAATCGTTGAACCAAGCAAAGAGATAGATGGGAAGGAGATTGGCTCTGGTCCCGATTGCCCTGGAGGGCGATTGAGCACTCAAAGCACGCAGAGCACCCAGTCATTTCCTGCCTGGTGGGCATTGGGCTGCTACAGAGTGTAGATACTTGCACTTGCCATCAGCACGCCCGCACATCTACAGCGCTCTTCAGCGGGTAGCACTCGGCCACAGAAGTTCTCCAGAGCCTCAAATAGGCCTGGCACCACAAGTCCAGCGTTGCGGCTTCGAAGCTCGCCTTGGGAGAGCCTCAAGCTCGTGAGGCTTGCGAGGCTGAGTTGCAGACAGGCCCTAGATGATCAGACCCTGGAGGCAGAGATGAGGGGGGAAGTCCAACAGAGGATACCGGCCGGTCTCAACACCACACCGCGTTCCCTGGATCGTGTCTGTCGCTCCGGCTCGGACGTGGTAGCTCTGGAGCTGCGACGAGCGCGCCTCGTCAGGCCTCCCGGCCTCAGACCTCGACGCACCCGTGGGCAGGCACGTGGAGATCCAGGCATTCCATACCGGCTCGCTGCTCTTTTCGGACCCGCTAGATCGCTATCTCTTTCTGCGCGAGACCGGCGTCGCGGTCTGTGAATGAGCGGGCGGCATGAAAGGCGAGCAAGTCCAGCAGCACACGAGCATTGGAGGCACGCAGGTCATGGGATCTGGTTCGAAAATACCCTCTTTCCGTGCCTTTAGATGTGTGTATTCCGCTCTCTTGGGCCAGCATCACTGTTTGGTCAGTCACAGGCTTTACTTTACAGAATTATTGATCTCTGGTCTTGTATCAGTGTTATGTGGTACGCAGCGTGTATCTGATTCTGCTGGTCACTGGCAGCTCTATCTCTTTTTCGAACTCGTGGCTTTGATACGGATACACTGGCGAGGATTTACATTCTTGCGTTTCCTTTCAACCTACAGTACAGTACATACAGCACCTTACGCCGCACACCACCGTATTCAACTACAGTATGTACAATCACAAATGCCTTGCCTGCCTTAAGCAATCGTAAGCCGTCTTTCGACTCCCCCTGTATCCGAGACAGTCAGTCCCCTTTTCTCTTCTGCTCGAAGCTCGGGGAACGGTTTGTACCTATGTACCTACCTACCTTAGCGAGGCAGGCATGCTCATCACACGAACCACGAACGCCTCCTCCTCTCCTTCCTCGATCCGCGATTCCACGCAAGCCGACGGTCTGTCTACCTCGGCTTGCTTGCCCATGGCTCGAGAAGTCGCGAGACCATCTACTCAGAACCGCAGCCACGTACCAGAATCAAGCAGGCAAGCTACTGTATATCAGAATCCAGCCACGTACCAGAATCAAGCACGCGAGCTATATCAGAATCCACCCACGCAACATACAAATCTCGACCCTGTCTATCTACGGTGCGGTACGGTACTGTGCTGTACTTACTGTTCTGTACTGTGTACTGTACTGTGCTGTACTTACTGTACATACATACAGTACCTCCCCACCATATCCCACATCCCACCACGTCCACGGAGAATAATAGACCACCCCGGCCAGGTGGTCTGTCTACATACATACATACATACCTTGCACGTTTCAAATAATGTCAACCTCCACCCACCAAGCAAGTCAATCTGGACCAGATCCAATGCGAAAGTGGAGCAGCAGCAGCGGCGACGTACAGTACATCCATGCCGTATCTGTACCGTACTGCACAGTACACACAGTACAGTACACAGTACATACGGTCTTCTCTTCGACTCGGCCAACCCTTTTTCTTCTTCCTTTTTTTCCTTTTTTTTTTTCCTTTTTCGTTTTCGTTTCTCTCCCTCTTCCTTTCCCCCACGTCCCCACGATACACCGGAGATCTTCCCGCGTCGTGTCGTGGATGGCTCGGGCACGTGATGCGCTTGGGGGTTGTGGGCAGGCTTGGCTTGGCTTGGCTTGGCTTGGCTTGGGGCCGGAGGCGGCCGTTGCCGAAGAAAAGGGTTTGCTGGAGCTTAAGCTGAAGCTAGCTAGCTAGGTAGGTAGCTTGCTTAGGTACATACCTACTGTATAGTACACAGTACTGTACTGTACAGTATAGTAGGTATGTACTGTACAGTACATAGCTCAGCTCAGCTTTGCATGTATGAACAGTACGGTACAGTGGCATCCACTACATACACAGTACAGTACAGTACAGTACTGTCCATATGTACTGTACTGTACTGTACTGTACTGAACATACCTACAATACGCGCTCCACTTTTTAATACCTCGGATATATTCTATGTACTGTACTGTAATGTATGATGTACTGTACTGTATGTACTGTACAGTACATGTAGCTTGTTTTCGACGATCGAACAGAGGTGTTGACCCGCGGAGAGACGGTTCGGGTGTCTTTGGGTTTTGGTTTTGGTTCCGTACAGTACCTACCTACCTGTACAGTACATCTGTAGATTGGAGGGTTGTGGTTTGTACAGTACAGTACATCCAGGCACTATGTGACTGTACAGCACAGTAGGTGCGTGTTTGTCTGTGCTACATACAGTACAGTACATACCTGCCCTCTCTGTACACATACATTTATGTGCTCGTCGAGGAGAGTTTCGTTCTTCTTGTCCTGTCCTGTACTGTAAATTGTACAGCACTGCAATGGGCAACTTCCTACGGTATGTACGGTACGGTGCTGTACAGCAGTGCCAAGATGGGATCTCCGTGGTCAGAAGACGGACGCTGGAAGCCCAGCTTTCTTTATTGGGTGGGTGGTTTGGGGTTAATCCGGTAGGTATCTTTTTTCACCCCCCCCCCCCTCTCCCCCCCCTGATGAGTGATGCCGACGCAGCCGAGTCCAAGATTCGATACTCCTTAATTTTTAATCGTCAAAGGAGTCTCTCTACCGGTGAGTGGTTTCTCGCTGGTCATGAATTGGAGCGTGGGCAGAATGAGGCAGGTACTGTACTATACTGTACTGTACTGTATAGAAGTAGTACGTAAAGTAAGTGTACTGTATGCTGGGCTGGGCTGGGCTGGGCTAAGCTGGGCTGCTTGCTGTCCACGAATAGAGAGCCAGCCCATCTGCGACAGCACCATCCGTATTTACCCGACAGCCATACCGAACATTGCGTATGTACCGTGTAGAATGAACAAGCCGGTACTCACGCACCCCGGAGGTGTTGCATTGCAGCAGGAAAGCCAACTCAAAAACCACAGCAGCTCCCGGGAGCAAGACACCATCTCTGCATGGTCCTGGGGCCGCACGTTGTGCTGACATGGCGATTGCTGGGGGAGCGTGAGAAGAATGAGATGGCGGTCAGCGAGCGACAAGACCATCACATACTGTACTGTACATCGCAAGAGAAAGCAAGCTCGCCCGCCATCCTCGAGCCATCCATCCATCCATCCAGCAGCCATGCGGACGACGAGTGGAAGCCACGCGCGCACTCCTGGCTCCGATACCCCGGATCTACGGACAGCAGCCACAGCCAGGCCGGGCTCGATGGGTCGGGGATGCAGATAGATGACCATTGTTCGAACTGTTCAAACTCTCCGGACTCGAGTCGTGTCGTCCAGATGACCTCATGAGAATCATCCGGGAGCCTTGTGGGCTCGATGCTTGCGCCGATACGTACAGTACAGTACACGGTGTACTTCAGTACAGAATGAGTACTGTACTTGGGAAAACGAGCTCAAGAGAAGTTGTCACTCGTATACTGTACTGTACGGTACTGTACTAGTAATGTGATTATCTCGCTTCGCTCGTTCCGAGGATAATCGAAACGGCGGAGGTCGGTGTCCGTGGTGTCAGTGTCAGTAGCGGCTCTCGATCCTGTCTGTACCGTACAGTACAGTATAGTTAGTACACGGTATCTGTGTACATACAGTACAGAAGATCTCTCTCTCCCACCGTGAAACTCTGTCCTGCAGAGTCAGCCAGATAGCGGTGAGGCGTGTTACAGCGCGGCGTCTCGGGCCCTGATTGGCTGCCTCTCGGGCCTGGAAACGACGGCAAGACGTCCGAGCTGCATCGTGCAGAGGCCGATGGGGGGCTTGGGGACGAGGGGGAGAGGGGGGGGACGTGAAGTGGTGCAGTGGTGCGGTGGTGCGGTGGTGCGCTGCAACGCTGCAAGTTGCACCAGTCGAAGAGCGAAATGAGTATGTACAGTCCCCTTCTTTCCTGCCGCTGCCACCGCGGGGCAATCACCGTTGCTGCGGTGGTGGTGGTTGTGTGGTGGTGGTTGTTGTTGTTGTTGTCGTTGTCGCTTGCTCTATAATTACAGTACTTAATGGGTGGAAAACCGTGCCCCGTGCCGACGGGGGGCGGGGTAGGGTTCTCGATAGACAGGGAGACCAGATAAAGGAGGACGAGCAGAAGAGTAGCTGGCGATTTAATTGGATTGGATGGGATAGATGATTCGACATGTGGCGCCTGTCATACTGTATGTACTGTACTGTACAGTACCTACCTACCTATGTACCGTACCGAGCACTGTACGGCAAAGTGCTACTACTATGTACCTACTGTACTGTACAGTACACACTCTCAGTACCTCACCCATGCAAATCCGCACCGCATCCTGGCCAGGAAGGATTTCCCTTCTGGGGGGAGCGAAGGGACAGTGGTGTGATGCAGTCGGGGTTGGAGTGGCTACTGATATTACTGTAGCTACTGATATTGCTGTAGCTACATCTGTAGCTACTGTACATACAGTACAGTCATGTCTGTACAGTACATACAATACTGTACTGTACAAAATGTACATACTGCACGGTACATACTGCATCTAAGGGTATCTAAGATTTACAGTATCTCCATAGTACGACCTTCAAATCTCGATACTGACTAGCTCGTACTGGGAAATGAGACTCTTCTATTAGTCTGCCCCGGACCGAGAGCAGCAGAGCAGAGCAAGCAGAGCAGAGCAGAGCACACAGTACGGATTGTACAGTACAGTACAGTACAGTATGTATGTACTACAGTACTGTCCGGTACGGTACTTACTGTCTGTGTACCTAGCGGGGAGAAGAACACCCACATTGACCGAGACATATCTCGTTCTTCTCTCCATCTCTCCATCTCTCCACCTCTCCACCTCTCTTGCTCTCTTTCTCTCTTTCCATTAATAAATGATCGTCGTCGTCGATATCTCCTCCTTTTCCTCAGCTTCTCCCCTCCCCCCCCTCCCCTCCTCTCCCTATACCGCCGACCGCCAATATGGGACTCCGAGTTTCATTAGTCATCCAGCTCGAAGCGAAAGCAAAATCGGCGTCCCCACTTCGGCATGTCACGGACCGTGGGCCCGCCTTGTGATTGGTCTCGCTGCCGAACCACTAGCCGCCAGCCAATCCCGATCCGGTAAAGCCTCCTTTCCCACCTCGCCCCCTCCCCCCTCGACCCGTCCCCTCGCCTTCCTTTTATCTTCCCTCGCTCACAACTCTGTTCATCCATCCATCTCAACCGCCATCCTTCAATCGCCACCTTCAACTATCCCCATAACCATTAATACCTGCCCGCTTCCCTCATCCTCATCCGCATCCGATCTCCGTCACCCAGCTGTCATCAACTGCATCGGAGAACACCGTGTCGGCTTGCCCTTCCCCGAGCCACGTACACACACAACACACACACACACACACAGCCTTCCGATCTCACTGTCAACAATCCAATCCACCACCCAACCCACCAACCAACCAACCCATCCACCCAGCATCACTTTCCGCACTCTTTAATGAGACGCTAATATGTCGTCCTTCTACAACAATTACGCACACCACCACCCGGCCGCCGCAAACTCCCAATCGGCGTCCTCACATCACACGGGTCGTGGCCGCCGGGCTCCACGACTGTCCCAGAATGCACACAAGCAGTTCCGAGGTCCTAGGAAGGAGGAGGAGGCGGCCGTGGTGACGACGTTCCGTCAACGCTTCGAAGCTGGACGCTCCTTTGACATCGACGATGACCTGGAGTTCTGTCCCAACCTGCTCACCGAGAACGACATGGTTTCCATCCATTCATCGTCATCGGACCGCTCTTCGATGTCAAGTGGGTCCCCGGAATCCAGCCCCCAATCCCACCAAGTGGCCCCTGACTCTTCGTTCACGCTCAACTCCAACGCCAACCCGTACATCTCTTCTTCCTTCCAGAGCCAAACCACGCCGCTCAAGCTTCACCAACCTGCTGCCACTCGAACTCGCAGTGCCATCCCTATCGTGAACCCCAACACGGGGTTGTCGATGGCCAGCCCCCCCGCCTCGGTCTCGCCCGCACGAATGCACCATCTAAGACAACAACAACAACAACAACAACGCGCGTGGTAGATCGTCACGTCTGTTACCCACGCTGGGCACAGCTGACCCTTCCACCATTGCATTAATTGTTCTCGCATTCTTGTCATCTATCATTTCGGCGGGCACCCTCCCTGGCATCGACAATCTACCGGTTACGGCACTTTCATCCTCAACGAATTCTTTGTACATTCTTACCCCGACCTACCACCAATTCCTTGGGACAGCAACGGGCGCAACAATCGATTCTCGATACCACTGTTCAAGTAGGGGACGGTAATGCCATTCCATCATGATGGATTGATTTTGAGCGCGCTTTGCATGTTTTTGTGACGGTGTTTGGGACTGCATTGCTTGGTGTGGGATAACTGAAGCGGCGACTTCAACGGGTTCTTATGAAAAAAAGACGCATCCAAGGTACATAGAACGATTTCCTTTTGTCGCCGGAGAGGGGGGCTGCTGCAGGTGTTTACTTGTTTCGGATACCTCTACACGGATGGGAAAGATCTCTCTTAATCTTGTTGTTCCTGGTTTACTAATCGGGGTGGTTCGGTGTCGGGTTGAACAAGGGTTGGGCTTCGTTGTATGAATGAGCGCTTGGGTGTTCTGTCTTTGGTAATCGGGGGATACTCGTGCACTGGGCCTTTCTGAGCGGGCTTGTTCTGGCGGTGCATCTTATTGGGATCGATCATGTCACATCATCTGGATACGGAGGAGGGGTTTGCTGGATGATGATGATGTACGGTCCGAGACGGAGTTCGGTCTATCGCCAACCTTCTGAAATGTACTGTGTTCCCGTTTACCGTCTTCGTGCTGGCCTTTGCAATGTGATGGGTATGAGTGATCGACCGTGACTTGAGAGAAAGCGACTATATCCACGCCCACCTGACTGTATGTACCTTTCGTTTCCTATGGCATTAACCCATCCTGCCCCCAGAGATTGGTTCCGTTGATTGGTCTGGCATCGCATCCCACGCCGTCCCTGCGGCTGCCATCCAAACCAACCGAACGGGCGCTCCCCATCCACCCCCCTGCCGAGGGTCCTCGCGAACGCCCAAGAGCCACGAGAGCAACGAGGGCAGCTGACTTGCCTCGTCACGTGAGCTAGCAAGCACGGCACGTTACTCTCCCCCAGGTCCCATCTTCACAATGCCGTACAGCTCACCTCCTCGCCACCGTATCCCGGCTGGGTAGGTAGGGACTCGAGGTTTGATTCTGACACAGACAGTACAGGACAGTACAGGACAGGACATTCCCGTATGGTACCGTACCGTACAGTACAGTACTGTCCAGACACGGCACCCAGGTCACGGGGACGGCTAGGTAGGGGGTCGGAAGTACAGTAAAGTGATGACGTCGTTCTCGCTGCCGCGCACCGTCGGTGCCTCGGGTGTGTGTTGTGTGTGGGCAACGGGAAGAAGGGGGAAACAGGCCTGGTGCTAGGAGCGAGCGTCTCAAGCTAAGGAGGTGCGGATTCCGTGGTCGTGGGACGGACGGTTTACACCTCTACTACTACTGCTACTACTACAGTACTACACTGTGCTGTATTGTGTTGTATCTACTTACTTACACGTCTTTCTATCGCTACGGTATTTGCACTCGAACGAAGGCGTACGCAGCGAGAGTTGGAGGTGTACGAGCCAAGCCGGGAGATCGCCAATTGGGAAGGAAGGAAAGTCTGAGTGAGGTGAGTGAGATCCTTGGGGTTGTGGTTGTGGTTGTGGTTGTTGCGTTCGGTCCTTGTATATCATCTGCATTGCACTGTAGCGGTTTGCGATGGACGAGGAACGAACCAACAGATGGGGAGAAAAGCACAGAAAGAGGGGATGGCACGCATACATGCATGCGTGCATCTCGTCGATACCTACCATACTGTACCTACGGTCCCTACCTTACCTAGCGACTGACTTCTCTCGTCTCTCTTCTACAGCCTACCTACCTACCTACCTACCTCCACAAAAACCAAACAACGCAACACTTCAGCAACCTAACCCACAGTACAGCAGCGCCCTCAACCCATCTCGCAAGGCCAAACCGAGTTCCGAAAACCCTACAGGCAAACACAGGCACGAACAATGTCTTTCCTCCTCCGCACCGCGCGCTTCGGTGCTCCTCCTGCTCGCGTCGCCGCTGCGAGACGGCCATTCTCGAGCTCGACCGTCAGGGCGCTGAAGGAGAGTGATCGCCGTTAGTCCCTCCTCCCCCCTCTTCCAAACTCTCTCCTCCTCTTTTGCGGGCTCTCCCTTCTTGTGCTACCTACCGCACGCTGTCCTTCTCCCCGCACGTGTACGGCGGGAGGCTGGGTTCGAGGGGGTCAAGCCGTGGGAAAGGGGCCGACAAGTGAGAGCAAGGAATGAGTCGATGAGCTGAGCTGAGCCGAGCCGAGCTGACGCAACGACACATCCAGACAACCCAGACCAGGCCGAGCACAACGAGAAGCACAAGCAGGACCAGCTGCAGAAGCAGAAGGCGGGCAAGGGCCACTGGAAGCCGGAGCTGGCGAGCGACTCCGAGGAGGCGGTGCGTTCCTTCTCCTCCTACTACATACCGCATCTCTCGCTCTCTTCCTCTCTTTCTTTGCTACTCCGTCTTCCTTGGCCCCTTTCTCTCTTCCCCCCCAACCCCTCCCTATCTCTCGGTCCTCTTCTGGGTGGCGAAGGCGAAGGGAGGCGTCTCGAGATGGGAGGCCATGGGTGTCGCAGCGATGAGCTGCTCTTGTTGGCCGCGCTCTTCTCTGGCTAACGGATGCGTCTGGCGCTCGCTGTAGGTTGCTGCCGACCGTCAGAGCAAGAACGAGTCGATTGAGGATCTGCAGGAGAAGACGAAGAACCACGCTCAGAAGAAGCACGAGTAGGTGGCCGGCCGTCTCTTGTCCTGGGCCGGCCGTGGGCTGGGTATCGGGAACGGCAGTGCTGTGCTGTGCTGACTCGACGCGCTGCTTATAGGCATGGGACTAGTCAAGATGGTGGCTTGTAGGCTGCGTGGAAGATGAGCGCATGGCGCCGGGATGCGAGGGGAGGGGACGAGTTCTGGGGAACCGGGACGGAAGAGTGTGTACAACAGCAATGAATGGAATTGAGCCCGCATCATCCATCCGTCCATCTATACATACGTGTGTCCAGGCTCCAAACTCCCCTGGGCAATGATACACGTGCTGGACTGGACTCCTGTGCATTTCATCTCCGTTCCAGCAGACGGAAGGAACCCTGTTACCCCCCTATCAATCAACGCCATGAAATGCCAATGTGACGGCCACCAACTCATCCAATTCCTCTCCTTCCCCTCACCAGCCCGTCCTTCTATTTCAAGATGATGATCAGCAAGACCAGTATTACGATCAAGCATACAATGACCGTCAGCTGCATGTTGTCCTTGGCCTTCCTCGCCACCGAGCCGAGGTTCCGCCGCGCCTTGTCCAGCGAGCCCTGGTGCCGGTCCACGCGGCGGTCGACGTCGTCCAGCATCTGTACGTGCTCCTCCAGCTCGTCGCCGATCTGGATGCTCAGCTCCCGCTGCCGCCCGATCGACTCGCCCAGCCGGTCCAGCGCCTCGTCCTGCTCCGCCAGCACCCGCGAGTGGTACGCGTGGATCTGCTGGTTGTCGAGGTGCGACTGGTCCGGTGCGCCGCCCGACGTGGGATCGTCGCGGTAGGGGAAGAGCGCTGCGCGCGCGGCCTCTTCCTCGTCGCCGTCGCCGGCGCCGGCCAGGGTGCCCTGCGCCGGCGCGTTCGAGAAGCGTACGGATTTCAGGGAGGGCGACGCGGCGCTCGTGCCTTCGCGGAAGGCTTTCTTGCGGAAGGAGGAGGAGCGTGCTGCCGTGGGCCGCCTGTCGGCGGCGCGTGTGAAGTCGTCGGAGAGCGCGAGGTCGTTCGGGTGCGAGAGG
Source organism: Blumeriella jaapii (assembly GCA_009599575.1). Classification (NCBI taxonomy): domain Eukaryota; kingdom Fungi; phylum Ascomycota; class Leotiomycetes; order Helotiales; family Drepanopezizaceae; genus Blumeriella; species Blumeriella jaapii. The sequence goes on along the minus strand of VWND01000007.1, from coordinate 737,310 downwards.
GTCGAGGAGGTGGTGTCGGTCGGCACGCCGTGGAACTGGCCCGCGAGGTCGGCGTACTGTTTCTGCAGACTCGTTTCCGTTTCCTCGAGGGCGCTGGCTGCGCTGTGGGCTTGTTGTCAGTCTGGGTCTGCGAGAAGAGAGGCATGGACGGTGCAGGCAGGGTGGTCAATCAATAGGTGGGTAGGTCAGGGGGTAGGTACGTGAGATCTCCTGATTCCTGGAGCCGTATCCGCTCTGCCACGATGTTCTCTAGGCCTTCCCGCAGCGAGTCGAGGGACCGTGAGATGTGTCCATCTTGTGATGTAGGCTCGAGGTTCAGCGCGACGGCTCGTTGTCGCTCGAGGAGCGACAGCTTGATGTGATCGGCCAGCAGGAAGAGGTTGGCCATGCTTGGATGTATGATGCTGGTTGTTCTCGCAAGAGTCGTTCGCTGGTTGAAAAATAAACTTCGCTCCTCGTCGACCACCGCTGTATATGCTTTCGAGAGGGAATAGTATAAAAAGCAGCAGGTTGGATGTGAAGTATCGTAAAGCGTTGTAAAGTGTTGTAAATAGATTGACGGGGTCGTTCGAGGTTTAGAGTTGTCGAACATCGAACAAGCCCGTGCCCAGCCTTGAAGATCCGCTCCGATCCGCCGCTAACTTGTTCGTAACTGACTTCCAGTTCAGTACCGGCCACCTGGATACGGAAAATTACCTCCTGACCTACAACTACAACTACAACCACAACTACACCTGCTCGACATCTTCTACACCTACACCAACACCAACTACACGTCCCGACTCTCTTTCTCCTCGTCAGCTCCAAAGCATCCCTCTCCGCTCTGAACCATCTACTCAGTCCTTTGACTCTCACGGGTTCCACCAACCCTTCTGGAAACCGGCTGCACCATCCCATACTTACAGTACTGTATCTTGGCTCCCATCCTTGAATCACCCCGATGCCCGCGGCCTGGCACGTGTGCCGAGCACTCCTGACTTTCTACAATGACAACAACTCCGGAAATGTCTCCGTATGAGGCTCAAGCCGATCCGTTGCCCGTGGGTCTTGTCTACAGCCAGTTTCCAAAGAGAAATCCCAGTCTCAACCTGCGTCTTCCCCTGGACCTCAGAAGCCTGAGCTACGATGGACCCGTGGACGAGAACCTCATGTGCCCGATATGTCACTGTCCTCTCATCGATCCCGTCATGACAGAATGCGATCATATCTTCTGTCGGGAGTGTATCGAGGAATCCCTCGTGCATGGCCAGACTTGTCCGATCGATCGGTCCCCCATGTCGGATGATGTCGACCGCCTGAAACGAGCTCCCAAGATCATACTCAACCAGCTTAATGATCTGAAAGCCAAGTGCAAATACTGCTCCGTGACCTTTGCTCGGTCCATGCTCGAGAATCACATCGACAAGTACTGTCCTGAGGCCGAGATGCGGTGTCCAGGCTTGATCACAGACAAGCATTGTCAGGGCAGAGTAAAGAGGAAATACTCGAGTAGAGGCTGCTTACATCATGAAGTGGAATGTCCGGATTGTCAGGAGACGCTTCTCGAAGTTGATGTGGAGCAGCATCGAGAGGGTCTGTGCAAGGAGAGGTTCGGAGCATGCGAACACTGCGGCAATGAGATCTTGAGACTCAAGGTACCCGAGCATCTCCGAGAGTGTCCCGATGTCATTGCACCCTGCCAGTGGGCTGCGTATGGCTGTCAGCATGAGGCGAAACGTAAAACGTTGTCTCTTCATAAGGACGAGTGTAGCCTGAAGATCGTGGGTCCCATGACAGACATGCTGCGGAAAGAAATCAACGAGCTTCGCTCTGAAGTCCGGACCCTGACAGATACAAATCAACGTCAAGACCGCCGGATCAAGTTCCTGGAAAGCGGCTCCCGAGACTTTAATCAGTCCATGTACGCCACGGACCTGTCAGGTCCATCGTCACTTCCCACCCTTCCCGACTCCGCGAGCTCCGAGCCCCTTGATTCCGGACATCAGTATCTGCTTTCCCTACTCGAGGCTCAAGAGAGCAACCTCAACCACGTCCAGAATAACCTGACAGAGTCCGAAGCAAAGCAGACTACCATGCTCTTCAACGAGACGATCCCCATCAAGAACGAGCTGGCCGAGATCAGAAGCATGCAGCAGACCACGAGCATGCACGTCCGCTGGCTCATGCGATTCCGGATCCAGGAGAACAATCGCCGAGCCGGCGGTCCCGGGCCGGGGAATAGCGGCGGAGGCTCTTATGGCGGTGGTGGACCGGATGGGGGGGCCGGCGGGTCGGGGGGGGATTCTTTGCTTCCTCGAAGACTTAGTGACTCCATGTCGCGGGATTTGGTGACGAAGCTCTGAGTCATGATGTAGTGCCAATGGAATGTACATAACGGTAGCAGGCGTTGCATGGGGAGATTGCTCGGTGTAGGATGTATTTGTTTGTGGGTGAATCTGCTGGTTGGTCTAGATGGGGCCAGCGGGCATGAATCGCGATTTGTAGATCCGAAATCGGAAGGACCTTAGTTTTTGCTCGTTTTCCCAGGCGGGAAAAGACGACGACGACGAAAATGAGACAACAAGATTGATTTCTGGAACATCCACCTGCTCATATAACCACCACGCTCGAAAGGATTATGCTATGAGATCCTCGGAGTATTCCTATTGTATAATGCCTGTCGAGTCCTTTCGAAAAATCTCACTCCCCCACCCCCTCAAAAACCCCCCCCCCCCCAAAAGAGCCTGTCTATGGTTCTACTCCTCCGTATCTTAACCCAGGGCAGGGAAACCCCTCTCGTACTCGCGTATTCGTAATATTCCAGAGACGCACCTTTGCGGAGCAGTAATTTTCATATCCGAATCCCAGTGGGTTTTCCGCATCAACATGTTCTTTCCACCGGGTTTCCGTCCCGACGCGGCAAACCTTTCCGGTGACGCAAGGGGCTTTTGTTTGACATGAGATCCGAGGGCGTAAATCCCCTCTCGCGTTAACGAGGAATCGACAGAAGAAGGGGGACATAGATCTGCGAAACCCAGAGTTACAGAAAGACAGCCGGAAACGGAGCAGTCTCACTCCGTTGATGCGACACCGCCGGTTAAGCGACTTGGCTCGGGACGAGTCAGGGGCAATGTAAACAAACGCCTCGTCCTTCTCGCGTAATACTTCGACGCCTGCTCCGGAATCGACGCGTGAAAACGCATTCTTTTACAACCATCCTGTGACCTTCTACGAGATGGGCCAAGGGTTGAATCTCTGTCTGTCTTGTGTATTTTTTGTCGCTGGTAGACAGATGGCATCGACACTAAGCTTCTAGTGCGGTTGGTTGAGTGCCGCCCCCGCACGCTTGCTGATTCGGTTCAACGGACCTACTGATATTCAGGGATAAAAATCACCAATCGATCATGATCTCACGTTGTAATTTACCGACGGGATTGCACGCAGATACATCCGTCTCATTGAAGTCACACAAGATGTCTCGGTACACGATTCCCTGCAAAGGCATTGTGGCCTACGCCGAGCACGACTGGAAGTTCGAGGATCTCCTCACCCGCGAGCCGGAAGAGGACGAGTTTCTGATCGAGGTCATCGCAACCGGAGTCTGCCATACCGACATCACAGGATACGGAGGCATCTACCCCCGCGTGCTGGGCCACGAAGGCAGGTTCCTGACACAGCAACAGAGCCCCCCAGCTGACCAGCAGCAGGTGCTGGACGAGTCCTGCGCGTCGGCAGCTCCAAAGTCGGAGAGTCGTTCCAGGAAGGAGATCTCGTGATCCTGTCGGCCGCCTCCTGTCAAGCATGCCACTACTGCCGAACCGGCCACCCGGCGTACTGCGCCCACCACGCCGCCGTGACGCTGCAAGCCAACGACCCGAACTTCGTCCTCGCCTCGGACCCGAGCCAGGTCATCGGCGGCGGCTACTTCGGCCAGTCGACGTTCGCGTCGCCGACGCCCGTGAAAGCGAGCTGCGCGTCCAACGTGACGAGCCTGATCAAGGACGCGGAGGAGCTGAAGCTCTACGCGCCCCTGGGCTGCGGCATCATGACCGGCGCCGGCGCCATCACGCACGTGGGCGACTGCCAGCCGGACGACGCGCTGGCCGTCGTGGGCCTCGGCGGCGTGGGCCTGGCCGGCATCGCGGCGGCCAAGCATCGCGGCGTGAAGACGATCATTGCCGCCGACCTGCTGCCGTCGCGGATCGAGCTGGCCCGGAGCATGGGCGCGACTCACGGGCTGGAGTCCTCGCCCGATGCGCTCCAGCGCGCGGGCTTTGCCAACTTGCCGTCGGCCCTGAAGGCCTTGACGCCCGAGAAGCTGGGATGCAGCCACATCCTGGATACCAGCCCGTCGGTGGCGGTGATGAGCGCGTGCCTGGAAGCGCTGCGCAAGAACGGGACCCTGTTGCAGGTCGGCGTCAAGCCGGTCGGGGCGAAGCTGGAGCTGGATCTGCTGATGCACATGGTGAATGGCCGGAGGCTGTGTGGAGTGATCGAGGGAGACCGAGATCCGGCGGAGGCCTTGCCGGAGTTGGTGCAGTGGTGCAAGGACGGCGTGTTACCGGTGGCCAAGCTGCTGACGAACTACCCCGTGAGGGAGTTTCGTGCTGCGAGAGAAGCTATGGAGAAGGGGACTGTGATCAAAGGTGTGCTTATATGGTAGAGTGAGGAGCACGTTGCTTTTGGGGGAGCAAGGAGCAAGGAGCTAGGAGTGAGGGAAGTTCATATGGTCTCCGATACTCGAGGAACATGTCTGGTATTCCTTTACCTGTAAAAGTGGCTCGAGTAAGCTTAGCTTAGATATAGCTCCTCTAGACAACAAGCGGTACTTTGTTCAGCTCCCCCTACGTCCGAGACACGTACCAAAAGACGCCTTGAGCAACCACAGGCACTACGCACGAGTCAAATTCTACCTATGTAGCAATAAGAGAACAGACGTAAAAGATCAAGTAGCGCTCCTAAATAGAGTAGATGATTTAGCCGACCCTTACCTATATGCGCCATTAGCAAGCAGCTTAAGTCTGGAGATCACTTCCTCGCAGGATTGCCGTACCACATGCGACCATCTACGACAGTCTAACTGAGAGAGTTAGCCTTATAGTATAATCAACGTAGTGGGAACAGTAGGAATTATCTCAACTGCGAAGCTGTAGCCAAAGTTGCAGAAAACAAGGACGTCGAGAAACATTTTGATATTCACTGATCCGAAAACAATCCGAGGCCCTCTACCGCCATCGAACGCTCTATCCGAGATACATCAATGGAAACTGTCCACAAACAATCCTAGGAGCAACGAACTTGTAAGATAGACCCCTTTCCACAGAATCCAGGCTCTGTGGAGGGAAGTCTTTTACTGTACTTCTAAAGTTCCGAGGTTCTAAAGCTATGCATGAGGAAATAGGGCTCCAGTTCGTAGACTTGTGCTCGCAACTGTACACAAACATGCCCGTGCTTGAACATAGCTAACAGGTGTTGAATTGAATACACCAAGACCACACCTGGGTCACTTGAATAGCCCAAGTTCAAAAAGCCAACTTCCTTTGCTGGAAATGGGTCTTCTGCAGCATGCCCCTGAGACGAGTAGCTGATACACATATTGGGAATCTCCGAGAACTTCTACGCAAGGAACGGAGTTACGAAGTTTGATGCTGATATGAAATCGAATTGCCCGCGCTCACCGGACGTTGTTTAGTAAGTTGTACGAAAAAGGTCGGTCAGGGAAATCATCACGTGACTCATGACGCTAAGCCCGACGCCGACGGGAAGGCTCTCGCAAGGTGACAAGGCTGAAGAAAATAAACATATCCAGGCTAACATCCTCGATTCCAACTCGTCATCCCTCCATCCCATCTTCCACCCGGTGCCCGAGTAGATACAGCTCGGGTCCAATGGCAACCAGAACGTCTTTACGGCGTCTGCTGCGCGCAGCAAAGCCTGGATTCCAGCCTCCGCGCCTCGATAATCGATGTCTATCCAACAGCGCCCGCAGAACAACAGACTCTCCCGGCCCCGGTCCAGCAGCAGCACAGTCTGTCGACGACAACAATGCCCGAACGACACACTTCGGATTCGAGACCGTCGCAGAAGCAGAGAAGGAGGCCAGAGGTAGCGTGCCAGCCCGAGATGGGAGTGTGCTGGCTGGGCTTGATGGCTAATCTGGTGACGACTTGTGCAGTGGCGGGCGTCTTCAGCAATGTGGCAGCCTCGTACGACAGGATGAACGACCTGATGTCTCTCGGCATCCATCGCTTGTGGAAGTACGCTTCCGTTCCCGTCTACGCCGCAGGGCCGTGTTGAATGTAATGTGCCCAGAGACCATTTCGTGCGCTCCCTGAACCCCGGCTTCTCCTCCTCCTCCTCCTCCTCCTCCTCTTCCCCAAGGGGAGGCTGGACCATGCTCGACATCGCCGGCGGCACGGGCGACATCGCCTTCCGGCTGCTCGACCACTGCACGCACGTCAACCACTCGCCGCAGTCGACCATCACCATCTCTGACATCAACCCGGCCATGCTCGCCGAGGGGAAGAAGCGCTCGCTCAGCACCGCCTACGCCAACTCGCCGCGCCTGTCCTGGCTCGTCGCCAACGCCGAGGACCTGTCCTCCGTAGAGAGCGGCAGCGTGGATCTCTACACCGTCGCCTTCGGCATCCGCAACTTCACCGACAAGGACAGGGCGCTGCGGGAGGCGTATCGGGTGCTGAAGCCGGGGGGCGTGTTTGCGTGCTTGGAGTTTAGCGGGTGACGAACCCGGTGTTTGATGCTGTCTATAAGCGGTGGAGTTTTGGCGCCATCCCGCTGATTGGGCAGTTGGTGGCCGGCGATAGGGCCAGTTATCAGTATCTGGTGGAGAGCATCGAGAAATTCCCAAAGCAGGAAGAATTCAGGGAGATGATCAAGGCGGCCGGCTTCGTGGTGCCCGGTCAAGGCTGGGAAGATCTCACTGGGGGCATTGCGGCAATCCACAAGGGGATCAAGCCGGTTACGAAACCGTAAATTGCGTAAATGATCTTAAACATTGTACGACGTCTCGTTGAAAGAGATGTGAAATTACTCGTGCAAAGTATTCGTTGAGTTTCTATGCTACCACCGTGTTACCTGCCAAGCGTCCTGTCTTCTGCCGGACTAGAATACACGCAACGCCATTGAGGCGAATCAAGGATGCAAATAAAAGGGTCAATACATCGAGCAGCAGAGCTATCATCGCTTCTACATCGTGAAGCATAAGCTGACTAGACTCCGCCTCCATCCCAGATCGCGATTACCGTGCAAGAAGCCGATTACCGATCGGCCTGAGCGATGAATTCAGCTCCCAGGAGGTGACAATTAGGAACTGGTGCGGATATTTGTTGAAGGCAAGGGAATCGAAGAAAGGAGATTTTTAAGAATCGCCGGCGGTGGCAGGAGTAGCGTTCGATGGTGCAGGCGAGTCCTTCCCTCCGAATCCACGGCCGCCTCTTCCTCGCGCACGACCCTCACCACGTGAGCCTCTGGAAGCACCACGTCCTCCACGTCCTCCTCGCCCACCCTCACTGTCGCTCGCACCTCCGCTTCGGTATCCGCCTTGGGAGTTGCCTGGGTTACTGCCGCCTCTGCTGCTGCCCCAGTTTCCAGCTGAACCACGGTTGTTCGTGAACGATCTGTTGCTCTCTTTAGGCTGGAAAATCTTGACGAGTGGTCGGCTTCGATCCTCTCCACTTCTCGACTTGACATCATCAGGCAGGCCCGCGAGAATGCTGTCTCTCTCCTCGATAGTCTTGAAGTGGGCGACCTTGTTGGACTGGCCCCACTTCTCAATCTTCAAGATCTTCTCCTTATCCTCGTCCTTGAAGAGGTCCCGAACAGCTTCGTCAGTGGTCACATTCATAATGAACAGCCCAACGATTGGCTCGCCAGCCGGCTTCGAGTGCGGCGAAGATGCATCGGTTCCATTGGGGATAGCTCCATTGATAGAACTCTTATCGTTCTCCTTCTTGTCAGTTGGCCCTGGAAGATTGACGACGTTTGTCTGAGGTTGAGGAGTGGCCGGCTTCTGTTGGGGAGCTGGCGACTCTGATTTGATATCAGGAACAACCGGTCCTCTCGATGGCTGCTGCTGAGGGCCGCGTTGATTGTAGGGCTGGGCGGGCTGGGCGGGCTGAGCGGGTGGAGGTCTTTGGGCTGGGCCTGTAGGAGGAGCTGCAGCTACAACCGCATGACTTGCTCCAGGGGTTCCGGATCCGGTCGAGGGGGCCTGTGCAGGTTGTTGCTGGCTGCTTTGATTAGGGTGTTGCTTCGCGCCTCTGTGTGCGAAGTTGAATCCCTGGGCTCTCATCTCCGTACCGATGCGTCCATCTTGAACCTCTAGAACCAACCATCCGAATGCTGCATCTGCCAGGTTGAAGTTCCACATGTTCTTGAAAGCGCTCTCGTCGACTTGTCCAATAGCCGCCGAATTGGCACCCCCGACAGGCCCTCCGAAGGGGTTTCCACCAAGGGCAGTGCTTGGCATCTTGTCGACTATCCCCAGAGCGTTGTTCAAAAGACCTTGCTGAGCCTCATTTTGCGAGATGGCTGGTTGCACCTCGCTCTTGACAGTCTCCCATACATCGTTGAAAGATGCCTTCGACGCAGCCAGCTTTCCACGGTAGTGGTCCAAGGTGGGGTTGACGCTGAACTCGTTGTAAGAGCTTCCGTATCGGAAATGAAGACCGGCAGAAATCGAGAAGTCGGCCTTGAGCGTAACGGACAGCTGGTTCAGGATCCCTTCTCTGGCAGGCGAAGCATGTGTGATGAAGATACGAGTTTCTGTGGGATCGTAAACCCGATTCGCGGTATCTACCAACTCACCCATCTGTAGGAGTGTCGTCCACATGGTGCCTTGCCCCCCTGCAATCGTTGTTCGTCCCTCACCGTTGTCGAATAGCTTGTGCATAACAACGGCACCACCGAGCCCCAAAAGTCGCAACTTCACGCCACCAACTTCTAGCAGCATAGAGCGTGCCTCATCGATGATATGCAGCTTGTCGACCTTGTACTCTCCGGACCTGAATTTCTCTAATACACGTACATCTTCGCAAGCACCCCAGACTGTGTAGACCGGGACATCAAGCTTCAGGCTACCGTCTAGAAATTGCGAGAGTTCGGAAAGGGGCAGGTCGCTCTGGTTGAATCGTTGTTTCACAGGCCCTCCAGGCGCTCCGATCGCCTTCTTTACGGACTCCGAGATGAGCGGGGAATATTGCGCGACGTGCTTGAGGGTCCTAAAAGCACCAGATTAGCACGTGGCGATTGGGTTGGGCATTTGCCATCTCACTTTTCAGCGATACGATCTAGGGAGGTGTTATCGTAGAATCCAAAATCACCAGTGTGTATGATGTGGTCTGCGCGGGCTTGCTTTGCGAGGTCGTTCAGAGATCTGAGATTTCCTTTCTGGTGTCAGCTTGATCTGCTCAGGAGGACCTCGCCTGCAACGTACCCCGGACGTCTGCCACGCAGAGCACTCTGATGCCACCGGTTTGAATTACGCGTCCGTTGTTGGGCAGGAGAGGCGCGGCTCCTGGTGCGCCGCCGTTGGGAAGGTAGCCTGGGTTGTTGTAGGGGTGAGGGCGTTGCTGGAAGAGATCACACGGTCAGCTGTAGCCTCATCACGAAGCGCCGGCGGCGAAAGAAGAGCGTCCAGCCGCACAGCGACCTGTAGACAGGTCGGAGCGTGCGATGGGCATTAGGCCGCTGGGGATGAGGGTTGGATCTGTGGAAGGAGGAACCTTACAGAAGCCATGCTGGATGTGAAGCGTGTTTGAGAGCGCCGAGATCCTGATGTGATGGGGGTTCGAAGCCACAGGTGTCAGGGAGGGAGGTTTGTCGATTCCAGGTACTTGAGACTGGGAGGGAGGGGATTTGTGCTTGAGTGCGAGAAATCCACTTGAGTCGAGCGTTCGATGCTTGTCGACAAAAAGATCGCGGTTTCCCATCAGAGCTTGAATCTCAAAACGGCAACGCTTGGCTCGTGCACGGCGCGCTGCGCTAGCCCGCACACCGACGCGGCTCTGTTTGTTCCCCTGATGTGAGCGTGAACTGCACACAAGCAAAACAATCATCTGGCAACTCTACACGACACACCGCACCGCACCGCACCGCATTGCACTCGATCGCATCTGTCCTTTCGGAGACCGTGTTGGGGCGGACCAGAGAAGGGATGGGTATCATCAATTACAATTACTATAACTACTACTGGGCCCGCTGCACCGCGTTGTCCCTTTCTCTCTCCTGCTCAGGACCCTCTCCTCCCCCCGTCCTCAATTGGCATTTGTCGCCCTCTTGTAGATCATGCCGGCAGCAAGCAATGCGCACGCCGTCGCCCCCACGGCAATATACACCCCCGTCCGATCCGGCGCCTCCTCCTCGCTTTTGGGGAATGCCGAGCTGGGATTGGTGGCGGCCTCCGCCAGCGTGATGAAGAGTTCGCTAATGCTATTCCACGTAACACTCACATGCAACGGCGCGTTCATGTTCAGGTCCATCGTATACTCGTCCGGCTGCGTCTCACTCCGCTGCGTCGTCTTGTCCTGGTCAGCCTTCAGGGCCGTGTAGATAGCCGGAAGCTCATCGAGTTGTGGGTAGCGTTTTCGGAGAGATACAATGTGTGAGAACGAGTCAGGATCCGAAGAGTCGTATGTATAGCAGATGAGGTCGCAGGCGTCGAGCTTGGCTTGATTGTCCAGAATCGCAGGTTCGAGCTCACCGAGTTCCTCGAGGATGAGGTAGCATTGCTTGCCGCCGTGCAGCTCGACGCTATTCACTGCTGTCCGGGGTTTAATGGTGGGGCGGTAGAGAGTATCAAAGGGGCGGGCGAGGAAGGCGTCTAGGAGGGAGGATTTGCCGGAGGCCGGGGAACCAACGACGTAGCAGAGGACCACGTTGCGTTCTACGCGGCCGGCTCGCCGGCGCCGTTTTCTAGCCTTTGTGATTTTGAGCGCGGATGTTGTGGAAAGGCGGGGTCCACCAGCTGGCTCGAAACCAAGGTAGGCGAGGTAGGAGAGGGTTGTGCTGGGTGAGACGAAGGTGGTCATCGACCATTGAGCGAGCCAACCTTGCAAGGTGATGTGGCCAGCTTCGTTACGGACCGTGGAGGTCGGAAAGGAGGTCTCGAGCCAAAATGACGGCAGACCTGGTGTCGGTGCAAAGAGAGCGTCCAGTTCCGAGTTGTTGAGTCCACCATCGTTGTCCTTGTCGAAGATCAGGAACAGATCAACAAAAAATCGGTACCCAGCGGGACTTAGTTCCGCCGAGGAATATTCCGGTATCTCGAATTTGGGGTTGAGGAAGCTGTCTTTCAAGCTCAGACTGTCGGTATAATGGAATTTCCGTAGAATGATCCATATGGTTTCATGTCTTCCCTTCTCTGCAAAGATCTTGTTCAGCTGAATGAACCCTTTTTGGTCAATACCCCTGTCGATCTGAGATTCGAGTGATATTTTGCTGATGGATAGTTTGATGTTGTCCAGATCCTCGGGTGACAATGGTTTGTCGAAACATTTCTCTTGGAAAGCATTCATCTCCTGATCATTCAGATATCCATCCTGGTCCTTGTCGCACAGATAGAAGATTCTCTTGAGGGCCGCCACCGCAGCGGGCTTGAGATTTCCTTCCTTGGCATCGAAGAGAGGCGCGATCGGGTGGGTGACGGCCTTCTGGCATAGGAAGAAGACCTCGTTCACATTGTGGTGCTCCCTGGCACTTGTGCGTATGCAAGAGTCGATCTCCTTGAACTCAGCCATGACCGGAAGCATCTCATCCTCGACCACCTGTGCCACATTCCCATTCCTTGTCAGGTCCGACTTGTTAGCACACAGCACTACCGGCACGTTGACTCCCAAGGAGCGAAAGTACGGCATCCAGAACAATGCCACCCGCTCATAGCTATAGTGGTCGGAATACACCAGCAGAATCACATTGGACTTCCGAATCTCCTTCCGCAGGGTGTTCCGCTCCTGGGGGAGGGCTGAGGTATCGACGATGGTCGTGGTAACATTCTCGGGCGTCCCAATGCTCGGCGGGATGGTGATTTGCGGGAGGACAGCTTGGATCTTGTTCGTCACGAAGACATCTTTGACCAGCGAGGTGATGAGGCTGCTCTTGCCCACGCTGTCGTCGCCTACACAGACGATTCTCACTGTTGTCATCAGACCTCTGTTCCTCTTGACCTGCAGACCAACGGCAGGGGACTTTACCTGCAGACATGTTGGCGGTGTCGGCCGAGTGTGCCGCAGCTACGAGCTCTCCATCTGGGGAGAATGAAGGGGCGGAAAATGGTCGTCTGGCGATGCGGCTCTCGTGTACTCACATGGCGCTTAGGTGACACGATTTGATTTGCAGCTTGACGCGCTAAGCTGCTGCTGGGAGTCTCGCAGGTGTGTACCGTGTGTATGTGCAGTACAGTACTGTGCTGCACTGTGTGTACTGTGTGTACTGTATGTCTGAATGTCTGTATGTCTGTATGTCTGTATATAGGTTCAAGGTTCTCGGGGCGGCGGACCGATCTGCGAGACCGGGCCAGCCCAGCCCAGCCCAGCCAGCCAGCTCGGTACATCGCACGTACGTACATGCAATGGGTGGCATGGCATGGTCATCGACGAATCTTATATACATTCGACCCACCACTGCCGACAGAACAGACTGTCCCACGGTGTCTCGACAGAGCTGGCCTTGCATAGCTTATTCGCAGCGCCGTAGCCCTTTGCACTTGGCAGGTCTGCGCCCGCCATGTTGTGAGTACCTTGATGAAACTTGCGCTGTACTGCTCTTCCACTGATCCTACACGACAGCGTGCTCCCTCCCCCGCCCCGGTACCCGTCCGTCGCTGCGTACAATTCGGCCGTTGCCAATGGCGCTGTGCCGCCGATAATCGAAACGCATAACATCCTGTCGCACCCTTCGGGGCCGGAGTACCAATTGGTGGTGGGCGAAGGTATGGTCGTGCGCGGCGCATCCCAGAGTAGAGCCAAGCTGAAGTCCACAGGCACCTATGTCCTGAAAGAAGACCTGCGTCTGGCGATACCGCCTCCTCATCCTTCTGAAGCGCCTGTGATCAATCCAAATCCGCTCGCAACGACTCCGCAACCCGCGACGGCTGGCACCAAGATCTCGCTGCTCTCCTTGAGCTCCAGAAGCTTAGCGCCACTTCTTTACCGAACCGACACGAGCAGGAGTACGGTCTCTGGAGGAGTCAATACCAGCATCCAAGAGAACCCTAGCGAGGATCGTACTTCGGGAGAACATGTTCCGGGGAGCAGCGATGGAGGAGATACGTCAGTTACCGGAAGCGCGCGAGCTGAACTCTCCGTGGGGTCTGCTCCAGCATTCGGAGAGGGCAATTCAATGCTATCGGCCACCGGGAAAGAGGTCGGGAAGAGGAGGAAACCAAAGAATAACATCGCGAAGAGTAACTCGTCCTTTATCTCACGGTGCATAGTGAACGAGAACGTGGGCAAGCGGATACAGGAAAGGCCCATAGACGGGTATTTTGCTTTTGCGAACGTCAACCGAGCATTCCAGTGGCTTGACTTGTCAACTGCCCAGAAGGTTCGAAAGCTCCTAATGCTCGAGACACTCACGGGTCGCTAAGCGATACACAGGCAGATCATCTAACCAAAATCCTATTCACCAAAGGTCACTGTCTTTGCCATGACATCAACCAAGTCACCAAAGCCCCCAGCCACATTGACCTCATAATGGGATTCTCGACCGGTGAAATCATCTGGTTTGAGCCTATCTCTCAGAAGTATACTCGCTTGAACAAGAACGTAGGAAGACCTTCAGGATAGGTTTGCATCGATACTAAACTAGCACAGGGAATCATCAACGCAACTCCTGTCTCCGAGATCCGTTGGATACCAGGATCGGAGAATCTTTTCCTTGCAGCACATATGGACGGCTCCCTCGTTGTATATGACAAGGAGAAAGAAGATCTGGCATTCTTGCCCGAAGACAACGGGAACGACACGAATGGCGAGTCTGGCACCAATAGCAATGATGAGCCTGCCACTAAAGTGAAGCTCCATATCGACAAGTCTGTGCACTCGAAGAACCAGAAGTTCAACCCTGTTTCTGTTTGGAAGCTCTCAAACCAACGCATCAATGCATTTGCTTTCTCGCCAGATAACAGGCATGTTGCCGTTGTGTCCGAGGATGGGACGTTACGAATTATCGACTATCTCAAGGAGCAGTAAGCAACCTCTCTCCCAGAGCCTCATTGCGCTAACCTTTTAGGCTTCGGGGCACCTATTCAAGTTACTATGGCGGCTTCCTCTGTGTTTGCTGGTCTCCAGATGGCAAATACGTTCTTACCGGTGGCCAAGACGACCTCGTATCCATCTGGTCAGTCAAAGACTCCACGATCGTGGCACGTTGCCAAGGGCATCAATCCTGGGTCACGGCTGTTTGCTTCGATCCCTGGCGCTGTGATGACCGGAACTACCGCTTCGGTAGCGTTGGTGAAGACTGCAGACTCCTACTTTGGGATTTCAGTGTAGGAATGCTGCACCGTCCAAAAGCCGTAGGCTGCCTTTCATTAGCTTCCGAGCATAGCTGACACGGCATGCAGATATCTGTGAGGCACACAGGTAGCATCTCTTCACGCTTCGCAAATCCACTACAGAGAGCCGAAACCCAAAACACAACGATAAGCAGGCTTCGGTCAAACTCGAACTTGTCTGCCGAGGGCGAAGTCGAGAATCCGATTGAGCATCCAGTAGAGCCCCGAGCGACTACTGCCACGCTACCCCCTGTCATGGTACGTCTTAGCACCTCCTCTGCCCAATCGCTGCTGATGTCTTTGAAAGTCCAAAATCATCGATCCAGATCCATTGTGCTGGCTGGAATTCACCGAGAACTCAATCTTCACGAGTTGCAAGAATGGTCAGTCCCCAACCGATGATGACACGAGGAACTTGTCGGTAACATAATTTGCAGGGCACATTCGCACATGGGATCGGCCCCGGGATGGTGTGGACCCGAGCGACCTTACAGTACTTTGTAGTTGAGCGAATTCTTGTATTGCTGTTGGGCACTGTTTGGAGTTTAGATATTCGTCTTGCATAGTTAGCGGCGTCACTTGGAAAATGACGATGGTTGGATAGAGATTCTCGAAGACTTCTCTTCGCATTAGATGCGCCCTGCAAACACACATCACCGAACTCACACGTACAGTACAAACAGCCGTGACAGCAAGACCAGAGCCCCATCCATCCATTAATACCAAATTCATACATGTGTAGATCCACACAGATCAAGCATCGAGCATCGAGCACCAACTATACCTCACCCATGAATGATGTGTGTACACGTCTAGATAAGAACAACCTACAGCATAGGTAAGTAAGTAGTAAGCAATGCTCAGCAATCCACCCTCCCAACCCAAGGCCCGAGTCCTCGATGGTCGTCGCGCCGTTCGTTCCGTGGCCGTCCTCGCATCTCGCTTCCCACAATCTCGCATCTCGGCTTCGGCTGTCGTTCTCGGCAACTCTGCCCTCGCCTCCCGGTCCTTGTCCCGGTGCTTGGTCCCCCTCCCGCGAACCCGGCGCCGGGGGTTTTGTTGCACGTCGAAGAATTGCGCCACTGGGTGTCATTTTAAAAATAGGGGGGGGGGGGAGGGGGGGTGAGAGGGGGGAAATGGATGGATGGATGGTTGGTTGGTTGGTTGGTTGGCTGGTTGGTTGGTTGGATACTTTGCTGTACTGTACAGTACTTGACTGTTACCCACAAGACCAAACTCGCTAAGGGGAGAAAAGAAAGACGGAAGAGAAAGACGGAAGAGAAAGACGGAAGAGAAAGACGGAAGAGAAAGACGGAAGAGAAAGACGGAAGAGAAAGACGGAAGAGAAAGACGGAAATGAAAGACGGAGAAGAAAGAAGAAAGTACACAGTTTGTCCTGTGCTGTGCGATTCGAGCTTGTGTGCATGGAAGGGTCGGTGGAAGAGCGATGGAACGAAGCTTGAGGGTTTGCTTTTGCTGGGTTCCGACAGGTGCAGTACATACGAAGAGAGATATGTACAGTACAGTAGGTAGGTTGGTATGGCAAGGTACAGTAAGGCAAGGTAAGGTAGGTATAGGTAGGGAGCAGAACATGGCGTGTAATGCACGTGATTGTGGGTGGTACTGTAAGATCTTACTTAGGTAGATAGGTAGGTAGATACATATAGGAGGTAGGTAGGTACACTCTACCACCACAACTGTCCCAGGACGGCGTGAAAGATCGAAGCCAGTCGATCGGGACGGTACCTTCCAATTCTCGGCGATTCAAGCCCACCTATGCCGCATGGTAGGAATTACGAGCCGAGAAGGGAGATGATAGCTATACACAGTACATACTGTAGCGGCTGAAGCTTGAGCGATGGATGGAATGGTATCATGATTCTGTTCTACACTACACTACACTACTCTGCCCTACTCCAGCGCAAGAGGGACCTCCATGACACCTCTGCCAAAAAACTCGCTAATGGTTCCAAACTTGTCGTTACTCCGAGCCAGCGCATCCAGGAACATGTCGTGCCTATCGGCGCTCTCGTCCTGCGCCCTCCGTATGGCGCGAATCGTATCGTTGTCTTTCCGACAGTTGGGGCAGCTGCCCTCCACGTTGCCATCCTGGTCCACGTCCATGTTGAGACAGTGCTGGTGGAAGCTATGCTTGCACAGGAAGTGCACGGCCGGCAGCGCCAGCTGATTCCCGCACGACGAGCATCGGGAGTTGTTGAAGGCCTGCGGCTTGCTCGCCAGTTCGGTTATCTCCTGCCGCTTGTCGAGCGTCTCTTTGCGGTATGAGCTGATGAGCCGACGATTCGACGCGATTTCTTTGCGCTCCCGCTCGATGGTTTGCTGGAGATATGGTTTCACCATGCCCATGGTTGCCACCGCGTTGGTACTGAGGGTCTGGATGACTTGCAGAGGAGCCATGAGCCCGTCCTCGTCGATTCTCTTCAGAACCACATCGAGTTCATCTCCGGCTTCTTCGAGAATCCGCGGGTCTGATGTGAAGTATGCTAGAGCAGCGGGATACAGCTGCGGTTCTTCGGGGCCGTACTTCTTGAGCGCCTTAATGGCGCCACGTGTATCCTTTGCAGATGTATAGGATCGGAAAATGTCGAACCGCAGACCTGCCTGTTCCCGAATGAGGATGGTACCATCTTGAAAATTAGACAGGTGAGATAAGAGGAGGACGTTGGAGGTATCAATCGGAATGTCTTTTCCGGATATGAGTGTCTTGGCCTTCGCCTCCCACTCTTCCCTGTTGGCACCTTTCTTCTCATTCGATTTGTGCAGATACATTTCGAAAAGTGTCGTGTAAAGATCAATCTTATCACGCTGCTTCAGATCCTTTTCCTGCAGACAAGCTTCGAGGAATATGATGAACTCGTCTGGATGATCTACGAAAGACGAGAATGCGGTCCTAGGCTGCGGAGCGGTGTATTGAGGGACATCGATTTGATCTAGGCTTTCCGTGAGTGGATTGTCACCGGCGGTAGCAGCCACGTCGCCTTGCGTGGGTGGTGAAGCAACAACCGAGGTGTTCATGTATGGCAGAGGGAGGAGATCTCGCAGATTTTGGACGGCATTCACAGCCCCAGCTGCGTAGCCAAGCTGTTGAACGGACACTGTCTGGGGGACTACGACATCTTTCTTCGGTTGGTAGCGTCCAGTGAAATACTCAACGAACAAATCAGTAGCATCTTTTGAGCAATGTTCTAGTAGAACTCTCGCATACTTCATCAAGTTAGGATATGCCTACGTCGGATCAGCATCGCATCGTTTTCACTTAGAAAGGAGCACGACTTACGGCATCAGGCTCGAGACGCCATATGTAGTGCAAAGCCTCCGAGTAAAGCTTCGAGTCCTCGATCAGAATATCGACCACAAGCTCATGTTCGCCATGTTTAGTAGCAAGGTAAGCTGCCTGGTCAAAGTACCCGCCTTGTCTACACATCGAAATTGCCGTGTCTAGGTCAAATTTCAGATCACCTGGTGACTTGATAAACTTTTCGAGTTTTCCAATATCTTTGAGCTTCGCATAACAGTTCAAGAGAAGAGTGGTATGATCAGCAGTAGCTTTGTGATGCTCATGCAATTCTTCGAGATACTCAATCAGATTGTGTATCCTCTGTGTATCTAAGAATTTTCGGATGACTTGCGATGGCTCAGTGTTGTCAATCGCTTTGAGATACTGCTCCATAGCACCGTCGTAATCTGCCCTCTGATACAGATAGTCGCCGTACTTGCGGTAAATCACATTCTGCTGTTGCAGGTCCATACCTGACCTGAGGGCTAAGCTGATAGCGGGCACGAACAGATTCCTCTGATACAGTATCTCCAGTTTCTGTTGCAAAGTTTTCTCGTGATATCTCCAAATCTGGAAAGTGTGTCAGTGATCTTATGTCATGGGCATGTTACAGGTGGAAATACTTACCTTGCCGTCTTGAGTGAGTGAGAAAAGATCCCCCCATATTGAGAACAATTTCTTGATCTGGGATACCAGGGATTCGGAGAGCGAACAAATCGAAGGCCAGTGTCTAACAACGTGAATGTTGAGGTGTTGAACAGGTCTTCCGCCTGAGCACCACCAAATCGCCGCAACCCATTTGCCTTGGCAGAAGTGGTAGCGATCGCAGGAGGGCACGCAAGAGCTACATAGTCCTTGTAGATGGATACCAAACTTTTTGGGCCATCGTAAGCGTAGCATGGGCCTCGCCCATCAACGCCGTAATAATAAATTGCATCATCGCGGACAACGACAATATCCCCGGTTCGTTTGTCGAGAGTCATACAACCAACACCACATCCCAGCTCCTCCACTGTTTTGGCAGCCTGGCCTGATCGCCCTTGAATGGCAAGCTTCAGTATCCGCGATGTCGTCGATATGTACAGAGTGATGGCCTTATTCTCGTCTCGAAACTCGACTCCAGTTATGGGCTCTTCGGATTCATGTACGGTCCTCTGTTTTGCGCCTCGATCGTGTATCAGATCACCCCGTATGACAGTGACGGATCCATTGGCGAACCCCACAGCTAGCTGGGAAAGGTCATCGAGGGCTGCAAAAGCTGAAATCTGCCATCCATAGTCAGCGAAAGAACCCGCAGAACGCTGTAGCCGCATGGGCCACACACCGGAAATGGCTTTCTCCCGTTCTGAATGCTGAGTGTTGACTGGCACGTAGGAAGTCCGGTCTTCTTCACGGGCTTGTCCAGCGCCCACACTTTCAGGACGGGCTCGTTGGATATGTCTTCCTATAATCGATCAGATCCGTAGATTCCCAGAGTCCCCAGAGGCACACACTGATATTGTCACCAACAAAGCTGTCCCTTCCACCTGCTTCATGTGCGTTATCGAGCCACTTTCGTGCGCCTGGAAGGTTCGCAGGATCTTGAACGATGGTGAGAGGATGCGGACGCTGCCATCGTGACTACCGAGGAAGAGGCTTTCGGAGCCCGAACAGACACAGCTGATTTCATTGTTGTCGAAGAAGGACCGGCTCTCGACGTCAACAGGATTGACTTGGCTCACTTCGAAGAAATCGACCGTTTTCCACTGCAGCTTATTAGCATATTGGTCTCGAATTTAAGATTGCATTGAAGACATACCGAGAGTAAAGCCATATTAGCAGTCGCGACATGTCATTACAGTTCTTGTGAGTGGCAGGAGCTCAGTCCGCGCTGTGTTGAGTTTCACGCGCTGGTATCACGTCAAGCGGCCGCTGGAAGCCCTGGGCATGATGTAGCGATTGCTTATGTAAGCCAAGCCACGGAGATCCTGAAGTAGTGTCTGGGGCCTTTGCTATTTCTTCATTTTACTCAATACTTGTATAAGAATTCATGTGAACTTGAAAGAAAGGACAAGCAGCATCAGAGATCGCGATTTTATTATTGTCCTGGGCTGCATACTGATGCCAAGAGTCTGGGATGCCGTCGAGGGCCT
Source organism: Blumeriella jaapii (assembly GCA_009599575.1). NCBI lineage: Eukaryota > Fungi > Ascomycota > Leotiomycetes > Helotiales > Drepanopezizaceae > Blumeriella > Blumeriella jaapii. Next base: position 717,389 of record VWND01000007.1, on the reverse strand, counting down.
GTTCAAGGTCCAAGTCGCCAGAGATGCTCGCTTCTGTTTTGTTTACATATCCGATTGAGTAATTATGAACACTGTCCAATTGGCACGAGTACATTATTTTGGTTCTCATCTACAGCTTTGGGGTTAGAGTCATGGCTTTGGTGTTCATCAGGGCTCTGGTCTGAACTCATATTGATAAGAATGGATGGTTTACCGTATCACGCTCAATAACACCAGAAAAAACATGAACTTTCGATGATGAATGTTGAGCACCCATGCGCGTGTGCGTGACGTACCTGATCTGGAGTGAGATAGTGACGAAATTTAGTTCAAGCTTGCTCTCACTTATCAAAAGGGCGAGCAACAACAACAACAACAATGGATAGTTTCGGCTAATTTGCTATTCAAATTCGAAAGGTAGCTCAGTATGAACGCTCTGAAAGTGCATTTTATGTGTTGTGCAAGTAATCTCCAGGTCGAATTCCAGGCAATCTCGGAGCGACTGATGTTCGCCCGGCGAGTCTTAGAAGCAGAAACTGCCCGAAAATCGTCGTCGTCAACACCAATGCACTCCATCACTGCCCAAAGACTCCCGGGAAAAGAAACTCCACGTTACGACCCCTTCCTCGCCTCTCCCTTCTTGCTTCGTCATGAAGGGAATCATGCCCGTCGAGCTGCCCTCCCAATGCTTCCCTTTCACCAAGTCCGCATGCTCCTCCTTGATCAGCTCATCGAGCACTGCACCAACGAGTCGTTTCGCATTGCCGCTGTTGGCAGACATGTGGCTCATGACCATAGCGACGTCGACGTCCTCGGTGCTATGCCAGCAGTCGTAATCGGTCGCCATACAGATCATCTGGTAGGCCATCTCTGCTTCGCGGGCGAGCTTGGCTTCTGGGAGGGCGGACATGTTGATCACGGAGCCGCCCCAGGAGCGGTACATGTTGGACTCGGCGCGAGTTGAGAATTGGGGCCCTTCTGTTTAGCACAAATGCATCAGTAGATGATACTCCAACGCGTAATCGAGTAGACGAACCCATGCAGATGATAGTCCCCTTATCATGCATCCGTACCCCCTCTCCAGCTAGAGCATGTCCGCAAGCACTGATAATCTGCGCCCACAATCAGCACCAACTTCTGGAGAGCTACATTGCGTATCCATTTCTTACCTTCCCAATCTTCGCATCGAACGGATCCGCAAATCCCACATGTCCAACAACGCCCTTCTCGAAGAATGTGAAAGGCCTCACGCCCTTCGTACGATCGATAATCTGGTCTGGCACCACGAAATCTCTCGGCCGGATCTCTTCCTGGCTGCCTACTGCGCTGAACGCAATCACTGTTCTAACCCCGATGCTCCTCAACGCAGCGATGTTCGCTCGGGAGGGGACCTCATGGGGAGCGTGCTCGTGGGATGCGCCATGGCGGGACAGGAAAGCGACGGGGACATTGTTGTGTTGGAGGATGTGAATGGGTGCAGAGGGGTAGCCCCATGGGGTGGAAGGGTTGAGAGTTGCGACTTGGACGAAGCCTTCAAGTTTCTGAAGACCAGTCCCTCCGATTACTGCGATATGGACAGGACCTGTAGGTGTCAGTAAGGAGGCAATGGTACAAGAATGCTTTTGGGAAATTTACCATCGTAGGACGTTGGAAGATCTGCCATTCTGACGGAGATCAAGTTAAGGTATGATCGGTAAGATAAGCAAACTGAGAAGAGGTGTTGAGCAGGAAATGTAGATGAGATCAAAGTAAGTGAGGTGAGCTTTGAGGGGCGGGGTGAAAAAACAACAAATCAATGCCCCTCCAACCTTGGAGGGGCAGCTCCATTCAAGACCCACTTTCACAAATGCAGTCACATGACTTAGTTTGAGCTCGCTTAGCACACACAGGTTCCCCCGAAAGATTTCTCGGAAATTTTGACGTGCGAATTAACGACCAACGACAACACCGCCGACGTCCATCACCAGCCGCCAAAATGACCAAGATCAACTCCTGTATGTCTAGATCTGCAGCTTTGCCCTCCACCTGGCAGAATTGATTGAATGTGCCGGATCGCAAAACTGACAATGGCAGCCCTCCACTCCTCGCGCAGAAAGTCGCGCAAGGCCCATTACGATGCCCCTTCCAGCGTCAGACGCACAATCATGAGCGCCCCTCTCAGCAAAGAGCTCCGTGAGAAGTACAACGTGGGTACTACTGTCTGCAGAATTCCTCGCCTCTATTAACATCTGCCTCCCAGGTCCGCTCGATCCCCATCCGAAAGGACGACGAAGTCACTGTGGTCCGAGGCTCCAACAAGGGCCGTGAAGGCAAGATCACCTCGGTCTACCGTCTCAAGTACGTCGTGCACATCGAGCGCGTCGTCAAGGAGAAGTCGTCCGGCCAATCCGTGCCCCTCGGCATCCACCCATCAAAGGTCGTCATCACCAAGCTGAAGCTTGACAAGGACCGTGAGAGCATACTGGAGCGCATCAAGGCCGGCCGCGAGATCAAAGAGAAGTCGAAGTCGAAGGCTTAGATTCGATTTCGAGAACGAAATCGAGCGCACGAGCGAAAAGTTGACCAAAAACTGGACATAACCGGCGTGTTGGGCAGGATGTGTTATTTGCAGACTAGCGGCGCCTCTGGCGACGGCTGGCGGCTCAGGCTGCTAGGCATAGGGAAATGAATACAAGAACAACACATTATGGCCGTTTCACATCCTCTGTGCTTGCACTTTGGTATCACATGTGAAATGCTCCATGGGAGGTCCTCCCGAAGCAAAGTGCCGTGTACTACTTGCACGGCACGTTGGTGTTTTGCTATACCGAGATCTTGCTTTGGGGGGGTTGCCCTCTCTGCTAACCTTGATTTGTAGGCATGATCGATGACAAGTGCTTCAGCTATGTCAGTATGTCTGCGCTAATTATCTCCGCGTCAACCTCCTTGAAAAAGGCTTATGGTTGTCGAGGTAAACAATAGCGCAAGAGGGAACACGAGGTCTGATTCTTTGGATGTGACCTCCCTCGCCTGCAGACTGTCTCTAGATGTATTCTGTGATGATGAGAGTTTGATGGTGAGGGATATGCTGCAATCACCGTGGTTCAATCGCTCGGTACCAGTGGCCAGCTCCGGTTGCAAGGTCTTCTTCTATCTGGACACTCATGGACTTTGGGTTGGATTGGGTTTCATGAAATGCATTGTATTGGCCTACAACATCGTCGTACCTGTACAGCGTCTAAAACTTCTCGACGTACGGTCTAACATCCAACTCCTGAGTAAAGTGACTCCTCGGCTGGGTATGCAGATACCAATACGCATCAGCGATGGCTTCCGGGCTGATCTTCCCATCCTCCACTCCCCCGTTGACAGCCCACTCCTTGGTTCTCGGGATATCAATGACCCCATCGAGGATGGCATGCGCGACATGCACTCCCCGAGGGCCGAACTCTCTCGCCAGACTCTGCGCCGTAGCCCTCTTGGCGAACTGGCCGCTCGCGAACGAGGCGAAGGATGCGCCGCCGCGCAGCGAGGCCGTGGAGCCCGTGACGATGAGGGATGGCGGATGTGGCGAGGAGGAAACCGAGGCGAGGAGACCGGGGAGCGTTGCCTGGGCGAAGTGGAAGAAGCCGGTGCTATGTATATTTTGACGGGCCATCAACATCACACCACTTACTACTGCACAGTACACGGCAAAAGCCAGGTCGGAAGTCAAGGGACACCTTACCCGTTCGCAGCATAGCCCGTCTCGTACTCCTCCTTCGTCAGCTCCAGAAAGGGCTTCCTGATAAACTGGCCCCCGACGTTGAAAACCGCGGCCGCCAAGCGCTTCCCCTCGAACTCCCGCTCGATCTCCGCGAGCGCCTTCTTCACGGCCGAGGCCGAGGAGACGTCGGTCGCGACGCCGATGGCATGACCGCCGGCGGCGTTGATCTCGGCCACGACGGACTCGTAGTTCTCGGGCGTGCGGGCGAGGAGGGCGACGGGGTAGCTCTGTGCGAACTTGAGGGCGACGGAACGGCCTCGCGTGGTGTGATGGTTAGCCGTTTGGCTGCGCGTGGTTTGGGTGTTGATTTGCATCTGGCGGGCAAGAGGGGGGACAGGGTGGGTTGGGAGAGGGGAAGGTACCGGTTCCTGCGCCCACGCCGGCAACGATGCTGTAGAATGTGTTTGCTGCTGCATTGTGAGCTTTGGGCTGTGGTGAAGCTCTCCTCGGATTATCTACGCCACAGACGGAGAAGTAGAGTACAGTAAGTAGATGATGGTAAGCGAGAGAGAGGGAGAGAGGAGTGAGTGAGAGAGGGAGCGAGTTTGGAAATGTTTATATAAATATTACTAGGCGAGCTACCGTACAGGACTGTACTGTAGTCGTGAGGGGTCCTGGATGATGCAATAGTAGCGAGCAAAGTAGCTTGACTGTAGGTACAGTACAGTACAGTACTGTACATACCTACCTACTGTACAGTAGCTGGCCGGATTGAATTAGTAAACACAGCACTCCCTACAAATGACCGATTGAAACATCCTATTAGCTGCTGCAGAAACCAGCAACACTGCAGCTACACTTCACATACAGTATGTACAGTACATACATACTTCTTACATACAGACCCCCGTCCCTCCATCCAGACTCTCAACAGACATCATGATGTAGTTTTCTCATGAGCAAGCTTTTGAAAACATCCTAACCCTTCTTTCTCGCTTTATGTACAGTACAGTACAATGCCTTCCTTGCCTAATTTCACCTCACCTCACCTCACCTCACCTCACCTCACCGGTCAAAACCGCCCAAGATCCGGCTCACTCATGTGTTCCTGTGGAGTATTCCATCACTCACTCGCTCGCTCACTCACCCACTCAGCAGTTCTCTCGTTGCACGGCATTGGCGGGCATATGTCTCTCGTGCGACCTCAGCCGGCGCTGCGACGTGCAACAAAAACCAAAAAGATTTTCAGCAAGGAGCCAGCCAACCAGCCAGCCCGTTCCAGGGCGCTCGTGCACAGGCGGCATGAGATGTACAGTACCATGGTACAGCTCCAGACATACTGTACACCTGTCTATGTACTGTATGTACATACCATGGCCCCTGGAATGAACCATCCTCGCGTCATCTGCGCCGAAGGCTGTGACGTGTACTGGGTGGGAGCTGTGGTCTTAGAATACATGAACCCCCAACAAGGGTTTGGTTCTTGGTCGACCCAAGAGGCTTCGCCCTGTGCATAGGTGTGTACCGGAGATCCTCGATTGGGAACGGCTGATGGCCTGTCAATTGGTCTTGAGATGCACATTGGTCTGGAGTATACCGACGTCGGGAGCTGCCACGTTGACGGCCGAAGATCCAAGACTCCACGTTGGGGTTGCTCATGCTATTTTCATCACGTGGTGTGCGCGCTTCGGCTTCCGATTCCATTTTCTGCTCTTGAACTTCTTCTTCCTGCGCAGCAATCTCTGCTTGCGACCGCGACCAGTTCGTCTGTATAACCGGCTCCACGCGCCTGCCTAGGATGCGCAGAGGACATGTCGTCTCAAGCAAGGCCAAGCGCGAGGCATTCCTGGGTCCGACGCGGCCCACGGCTCTCTGTTGGCTTCGGTTCGAACTGCTGATCTGGCGAACACTCCATGCCACTGCTCTCCGACATGCCATCGACCGTCGACTGGAAGCGTTGGTTGTCCCTGGTAGACGACTCAGGGGAAGCGAAAGCTATTGCTCGACGCCTGCGTCTCGAATGCGCTCTCTTCCTCCTCTACAAGACACCCCCTTCCCAGGCCGCTGCTACAGCTCCTATAGCTCGAATAACTGCCCCCGACGCCCTCGCTCAGGAGCTTGTTCCTCTTGCGCCTCCTCCGCTCCATCCGAATTCTTCTCTCCCTCAACACCAAGTCCCGGGAACTAAGCACACTGCGCGGCTCTTGCCTCGCCCAGGGCTCTCTCACCCTCGAGTCCATCCCTAACCCGCTGGGCTGGCCAAAGGTCCCTGTTTCGCTGGACGGCGTGAGAGTCGGCGGCGGTTCCACGTCTTGCCACGTCTCTGGTGACAAGGTGAGCGACGACGCCTCCGGCCGTTTCTTCTTGACGTCAACGACAGTCGCCAACTCGTCCCCCTTGATCACACGGCCTCGCATGCCATGGCTGAGCACAGCAATCGGCAGCTGCCTCCTCTCAGCAGCCTCATCAGCCTGTCTGTAACTCTCGAGACTCGCCTGCGTCAGCCTCTTGTCACAGTCGCCGTAGTAGCTGCTGCTGCTGTGGATCGTCCTCTGTGCGTAGGAACCCGATCTGAAAAATGTAAACTCCAGCGCGCGATCCAACTCCACCGTCAAGCGGCGCACCTCACTGCTCACACTCGATCGGTCCGCCGATGGAAGAGGAGGCAGAGCGCGGTCCAGGGGCGAGATGATGGCACTTCCATCCAGCTCGGCCAGAATCGTTCTCTGGTTCCAATGGCGTGGTACCGATCCTCGAATGTTTGCCGCTGCGAGTTCTGACCCTCGAACCCGAGTTTCGCCCGACTTGGGTGCTGCGTTGGGTCGAGGCGTAAGTTGTTGCGCGCGACGGTGTCATTTATACGGGGGGTGTTCTCCGCGTCGCTGCGTTTGTATTTGTGTCGACGCAAGGGCGCATCCTGCGACTGCGGAACTTGCTGTCTGAACCAGGTGCTCCTCTCTCTCATGTCGCTCAACAGGCTCTTGAGTTTCCTCCAGGGCGAGGGACGAGAGACGGAAGGTGCACCAAGTCCGGCTGTTGCTTTGCGGTAGCGCAAGAACAGCCAGAAACAGACCGTGAATGTGAGGAGGACGAGACCGACTATGATAATCGTAGACACCATCTTCGCGCTCGGCTTGCTCGACGGGGTAGCTACCCCTCTGCTCGCAAGGCGCGCCTGGGCATCGGACGTGATTGGAGCTGGTATGACAAAAGCGCCAGGCGTAGCGACCGCCGTCGGGACAGCAGAAGCCCTGCTTCCAGTCGCAGGCGTCATCGTTGCCCTCGAGGTCGCCAGTCTCGTGCTAACCGGGCTCTTGAAAAGAGTCTTGAACAGAGGCGGGAGCGAGAGCATGACAATGGCTGCGAGCTCGCAGTCCGTAACTTCGCTGTCGGCAATGGGGACTTCGGCATCAGTCTCCGCATCGGGGCAGGTGACGGCGCGGCTTGGAGGATCAGCCGTGGCAGTCGCTGGAAGGTTCGTCGCAAGGGCTGGGGCTTGAGAGACTGTAGTGGCTGGAGGGAGAACATGGGGAAAGGCGCCAGCCATGTTGCAGAGGGCGAGAAGGGGCGAGTAGTAGCCTATAGGGAGGTTTGCGACGCCCAGGAGAGAACCTTTCGTACCAAGGAAACTGAGGCTCGTAAGTATATCTTCACACGGAAGGCTGTTATAGAGGGCACCGAGAAGGTATGCAGGCTTGGCTCTCTACGCATCTTTCGCGTGGAGGGCTACCGCAGGTGGGATTTGGCGACAGTTGAAGGCTTGATGGTTGACAGGAGGTTCCAAGCGGAAAGCGTCTGTGGTGGTAAGTCTTTCGTCGAGGACACACCAGAAGACGAGCTTACACGCTCGTCCATCTCGCCGTCCACAAGAGCAGTGAAGCGCGCGGAGAAGACCAAGGCTTACTTACAGGAGAGGAAACACGAGCCAGCGAGAGATCGCAGCGAGAAGCTCGTCATCTGGCTGAAGAGCGGCACCGTAGCAGACTCGGCCCGTCACAGCGCGTCGCCACGGCCTGTCGCCGTCGCGCGCCTCGTTCGCTACTGGGCGGATGAGGATATAAAAGCTGGGCAGAGACCGAGAGGCCGCGCAGGAGGACAAGGGCAAAACGCGAGATCGACACCAGCATCCTCGGCCGGACGCGAGAATCAGACCAGCGCGCAGTGGAGAAAACAGAAACCAAAATGCGGCAAGCCTACCTTGGTACACCCAGGGACAAGAAAGGCCATTCATTCCGGCGAGAGTCAGCGCCGCGGCCCGGGGGAACGGCTTTCTCTCATATAAGTTCCTTTGGTCGTCGTCTCGGCTGTGGAGCTGCTTCGCCTGCGCCTACGGGGGGGCATGTCGCTCACACTGGGGACAAGGCCCCTGAAGAAACGGCTCCATGTAATCTATCTCCAGGGCGCAGCCGTAAAAGTAGCTCCCATTGCTCGAGTCGCAGAGCCATGGACGGGAATCCCGTCGCGAGAAAATAGATGGCAGTTGTGCCGCATTGAGTGAGGCGAGGGCTCGCTCGCTTAGTATCGCTCGCATGGAGAAGCTGGGATCACGTACCGGACAATCAACATCAGACTGCACGTACCGTACCGGACCGTACAGTACTGTACAGTGATCGCCGAGGCGGCAGCTGTTGCACATCTGCCCCAGGTGATCAGCACAGGGTTGCTGATCTGGCCGAGCCCCAAGAGCCGGATTGGGCACTACGACAACGACGACAAGGCGCAGGTCGAGAGCAGCTGTCAAGAACCCCGACTTCTAAATGCGCTCTGCATCAGGATCAGAGCATCGAGGTGAGAGAGGTGTTGTGCAACGTGCAGAGCATGTTCCGGACGTTCCCCCAATGCGTTGGTTGGCGGCTCTAGGTCTAGAAAAAAGCAATCTACGTCCCACGGCTGCCGAGCTTCGTCTTGCCAAGTTCATAGGTAGATAGACCTTTTGATACACAGCGGTGGTCCGACTTCTGATGAATCGGTGCTCGGACGGATCTCGAGTAAATCACCCACAGACGACCCGACGGTCTGTCCTCCAAGTGACGTTTGTTTTCACCCAGTCCGAAACGGCCGGGAGATTGGCGATACTGGTTTCAAATACTATAAATTATTAAATCTGTACACTCATCCTTGTAAACATTAATTCTGGGTAAACATCGAGTCCCCGGCTTCGTACGTGCCCGTCTAGATTTCCAAACGACCTTGGACCCTTTATATTTCCACCTTACGACAGCTTGGGCTGGGATTCCTTCTCTGGCTCCGAGTCGACAGCTGCAGAAGCAGCCGCTCTGCTCTCGGCGGACTCGCCCTTCAACAAACCCAGCTGTGTGACATCCCACCCCTTACTGGTCAGATACTCTCTGAACATGACGTCCTCCTTCGTAATCGTATCTTGGCCGATATGCGGAAGGCAGAAGACCGCTAGAACTGCACTCAGAATGCACAGTGCTCCGGAGACGTAGAAGGGGTATTGAGCCGAGGCTGCCGTTCCCTTTCCTCCAGCCTTCTCGATATATGGAAAGATATAAGTGCCGACGAAAGCACCGATCTTTCCCGTAGCAGCGGCAATGGCATAGTACTGACCTCTCACGCCCGTCGCACAAGTTTTGCTAGCGACAAGACCTATGTTGTCTCCTGGCCCAAGCTCTCCAAGAGACAGGAATATCCCGTACACAACAGCAAACCCGGCGACATTCTCCGGCTTGGCCAAGGTAGGATATAGACCAGCCATGATAAAGCCGACGATAGCTTGGACGAAAACACCCGAAGCGAGCGCGTACCTAGGGCCGACCTTGTCTGAGTAGAAAGAGCCCAGCATGCAACCAGGAATGTAGAAAAGATTGATGACGGTATTCCAGCCGAACGTTTTAGTTAACGGGGCGGAAGGTCCGTAGATGTTCGCTAGAATCGTCGAGGAGTAGATACCAAAGGAGTACGTGGAGAACTAGATATCTCAGTGGAAGCCAGGATTGGAGAATGTCTAGGCTCTTACGTCGTACATGAACCAGATTGCACTGACGACGAAGAGTCTCCACCCGTAATACTTGATAACCAATAGATACGGGATTTTGACGTTCTTCATGCTCTCCCTGAGGATTGGTTTTAGCGTTATTTGAAAGGTAGATCGGCAAGGGGATTACCTACTTCTTGAACTCCTCGGGCTCCTGAAGCTTAAATCGCATGAGTAGAAGGACCATTGGGGGCAGGACACCGATGCCCATCGAAATTCTCCAGGCGGCGCGTAAATGGTCTGAAGTACATATGACAACCATAAGGTAAGGAACGAAAGCCCCAATGACGAAGCCCCAATCGATCATGACGTTCGTAAATAGGATGAACCATCGGTTACGAGTTCCAGACCTCAGTTCTCCAGTCGACTCCGCGCATGCAACACTTCCGGCTGGATATTCTCCTCCTATACGATTCCTGCGAGGAATCGATAAGCCGTCAAAGCCGCAAACATGCCTTGTGTTGAGCCGCCCGCACCATAGGAGCCAGCGGCCAGAGCTGTGAAGATGATGAGGATGATAGTGGAAACCAGGAGAGAATTCTTTCGAGACCACTTGTCACTCGTGTAGCCGAAAACAAGCTGCCCCAGAACCGTACCGGCGAACGTGATGGCAGATACGTTCTTTCGGGCAGAGGAGTCGGTATAAGATTTTCCGTAGATTGTAGACAGCTTAAATGTGGGTGAGCATCAAGTCACTGGCATGATGCGATCTTTGTAAGGATAACATACCATAGTCGAGACGCTTCCTATGACCTATTTCGTTTAGATTTTGTCTCAGGCAACGTCAGAGAGGGCATACATTGTTGACATATCCATCCGAGAAGAGACCAGCACCACAGGCCATGGCGGGCCAGATTCGCTCCCAGGTGTTCTTTCCGGTATTCCCCAAGGCATCTTCGGCAACATTTTGCACATAAGGTGCATCCGAAGCCGAATGTCGGCGCGGTTCGCATCGGGTCTCTTCGACAGATGCTTCCTTGTTGAAGCCAAACATAATTGTTGATTGAGATAAGATATTGTGGCACCGTCGGCAAGAAATGGACGGAGAAAGAGGTGGGGGGATACTTATAGGGTAATGATATAGGGCACTTAGATTCTAACCTCGGGTAGCACTTGCGAAAACGAGATTGGTCTGGACCCGTGCCGAGGAAGCAAAGTGACTAGTTGAAGCAAAGTGACTAGTTGACTTAGCGGCCACGAAAGCATTCCGATAAGAAAAGAAAAAGAAAATAAGAGATGAGATAAGATAAGATAAGATATAATAAGAAAGAGGTCTCGGTAAGGGGATGCCAGGCAGATGTGGTCGTCAGTCCTGTCGGTCTGCCCGTCAACCCAATGCTTGTTGTCTAGACTGCATGTCGACCTCGTCACCACCGAGACCCAGCCGGACACCGAAATGCTTAACACAAAGCTTGACGAACGACCTGGGCACCTATCCGCCGCTGTCGTTCTCATGCAAAATCGAGTACGGCTTCGCCTCGGAGATTTCTGGTGGGCTCTTATTGTGTAAAGCATTCGGCAGTACTTGGTAGCGACAACATGCAGGACAAGGATGAGTTGGTTTGGAACATGACGTGTAAAGTGTTACCAATGGGACCCGCCTATAGGAATCATTTGTTGCTATTTATCAGACTTGTGATGGTGCTTTCCATTCAGCAATTTCCTTGCCCTAGGTGTTGTACTGTACTGTAGAATCTGGGCTGTGCATCGAGGTCACGTGACCACAATACGCTCCTCGTCAATCTGCCTGTTACTCCATGATTCCTTGGTCATGACCATGTACAGCCAGATCATGGCGAAGTTCGGAAATTTCCGCAAACACAAAGATCATGTGGTTTCTGAGCAGAAAGATGAAGTTGCCTCTCCACGTCTCAATGCGGGAATGATGTCATGATCAATCGATAAGGCCTGGTTAGGTCTCGGTAACTTTCGATGAGGCTAAGTGCTGTAAGAGCTGTCATGTCGACCTCGAACGACCTCTTCTGACTCCAGCTTCCCCTTGTTGTGACCTTCCTTCAGCAGAGCAACGGCCCGCTGTCAGTACGATGAACGTCCATCGCTGCTGCTGCTGCTATATAAACTTCAACTTCTATTGAGGGCCGATCAAGCGTGTGGTAGCCGATCAACACAGCCAAGAAAATGCTTCACGCCACCCAGGAGAAAGCATAAGAAGCCTCGTTGAAATCGACTACCTCTTTGTACAGATAGTGTTAGCGATCCTTAGACTGCTGGTCACCAAGACTAGCTCGTCTTAAGCCAACCTTCCACCATGGCTGGAAAGAAAGGCGCTTCATCACGTGGCAGAGGGAAGGGAAACGCAAAAGCAAGTGCGGTTCCGGATGTCTACCAGGACATGCTTTCAGAGGCTCTGCCAAGTCAATCTCAAATCCCAGAACGTCCTGTGAAAAGACGCAGAACCGGCCGGCATGAGAGCCAAGCTACGCATCTCCGCTCGCCTAAATTGCCCGACCCGGATGAAGAGGAGGAGGAGGAGGATGAGCTGCAGTTTGAGGATGTCATCAAGCAGCCAGGGGGATCAGATGGGGAGTCGAACACACAAGCAAAACTCCTACAGACCGCCTACAGGGACTCTGACGAGGACTCCGAACAGAGTGATGATGATTGGGTCGGCTTCAATCTCGACGAAAAGCCAGAAGTCGATATGCCGAGGGGCGACCTGGAATTGAACATCACGAAGAGCACAGCCGTGCAGGAGAAAGCGACTACCTCTAGAAGGAGGCCAATTACCAAAGTGGACAGAGTCGACAGGTTAAAGAAGCATAAGCTGCATGTACTGTGTCTCCTTTCGTACGTGGACCGCAGAAACCAGTGGTGCAATGATTTAGAGGTCCAGAGATCTCTCAAGCCGCTTCTCGGCGACAAAACGTTGCACTACCTCCATCCGAGTTCGAATTTGTCGCAATTTGGAAGGGCAGAGTCGTTGAAAAGAGGGCTGGATCAGGCAGCCGTCTTGTGGAGGATTAAATGGACCATCACAGCGAGAGGGCTGAGAAGAGCTTTGTGGGCAGAAAACGAGGAGGACATCCAGAACGTAAGCGATTGGGGCCTTGTTTAGAAGCGGGAATACTAATGATGATTTAGTTTCAGCCAGGCGAGACTGACTTGATCGACAAATCCGGATTCCGCGAAGCAGCAAAGACGTTGAAAGGTTCGAGGGACCTCGGTGCCCAGCTGTTCTGTGCCCTTCTGCGCAGTGCAGGTGTGGAAACTCGTCTAGTTTGTTCCTTGCAACCATTATCCTTCAACGGCGGTGGACCAGCAATGGCTCCGTACATCGCCCCCAAGAGGCCAGTGGCAGAGAATAGCAGTGCCGAGACACCGGCTGTTATCACGAGTGCCAATTTCCAATTTGGCAGCCCGAATGCCGCTTCAACGTCTTCCCCACGTCGTCGTCTAGGCCACCCCAATGCAGCCGCGTACCACATGCCCGAGATCATTGCTCCTCCTCGTGTTCCTCCGAAAGCAAAGACAAAGCCAATCATCGAATCCGACTATCCCGTCTTCTGGGTGGAAGTGTTCGACGAAGCGCATCAGAAATGGTTTCCTGTGGATCCGCTAGTTACAGAAACCATTTCTAAGCCTGCAGCTTTCGAGCCTCCGGCATCTGATCGTCGGAACAACATGTCATACGTTATTGCGTTCGAAGAGGATCGCGTTGCTCGCGACGTCACCAGACGATATGTAAAAGCGTACAACGCAAAGACCCGGAAGAACCGAGTCGAGTCCACACCCGAAGGCGACAGATGGTGGCGTCGTACCATGAGACCTTTCGAACGTGCATGGACAAGCGACGTGGATCAGATCGAGGACACCGAGTTAGCAGTAGCTGAAGAAAAAGAGCCTATGCCAAAGAACATTGCAGACTTCAAAAACCATTCATACTACGCCTTGGCACGGCATCTGAGGCGAAACGAGATTCTGGTTAGCACCCGCGAGTGTGGAAAGGTGGCTGCGGGCCGAGATCCTAGCATGCCCGGGGGTAAGAAATTGGAGTCTGTCTACAGGAGAAAAGATGTCAAGATTGCGAAGAGCTCTGATGCGTGGTATCGACTTGGTAGGGAAGTAAAGATCGGAGAGCAGCCCGTGAAGACTGTGCCTGCGAAGCGAAGACCCGACGATGGCGACGACGTGGGAAATGCGATGGATGAGCGCGCGGACACGAATCTGTACACGGAGGAACAGACGGAGCTGTACGTGCCACCGCCCATTGTCAATGGCATGGTGCCGAAGAACTCATACGGGAATCTGGACGTCTTTGTGCCGAGCATGGTTCCGGCTGGCGGGGTACATATAGCCGGTACGTTACAAAATCTCCTGCAGCTACTCTGCTCTACTAACATACAGCTCAAACTAGATCTCGAGACTGCCCAGGCAGCCCGCCTCCTAGGCATCGACTACTCCGACGCCCTTGTTGGGTTTGAGTTCCGCGGACGCCACGGCACAGCCGTCCTCCGTGGCGCGGTCGTCGCGAATGAGTACAGAGAAGCGGTCGAGGCCGTAATATCTGGATACCGAGATGAGCGGGCGCAGGCCAAGGAGACAATACGCACGAATGCTGCGTTGAGGATGTGGAAGCGGATGCTGGTTGCGCTAAGGATCAAGGAGAGAATTGATAGCTATGCTGGCGATGACGAAGCGCTGCCGATGGCCGACGTGCCGGATATGGGTCAGGTCAGGGGGGATGAGGAGGATAGCGATGAGTATGTCGATGATGGCGGAGGTGGGTTCTTTCCCGAGTAGAGGATAGGCAGGAAAAACGTTTGTGCCTTCTGTAGAACATTCATCGAGACTTACGATATGGTCACGAGTCGAGGACTTCGAATTCGTTTTAGGATATGTCTTCGACCTTCACTTTGGCAGTCTGAGATCATGCTTCGCCATGTTCCGATCAGACACGGTCAAGCGGGAAGTCGGTTCATGGAAAGGAAGTACCTGAGAGGAGCAAGAACAGCTGCCATCTCATACATCGGCTAGTACAATGTTAGACAGACACGAGGCATCAGAGCCCCTTTGAAAGCCTATGGTTCAAGCAAGCCAATCTGAAACCCTGAGGATGTGGATAAAGTTTCCATGCCTAGTCTCGCTACACATCGTCCATCCCAATCCCATCCACCTGGCCCAAGAAATTGCCCTGGGCGCCCTCCAGCAACCCATTGACATCCACCGTGCCGGCAGTCAGGTACTTCTCGCTGACGCCGACATTGACCCTCTGCGCCAGCAAGCTCTTCAGCTCCGCCTTCAGCGCGCCCAGCTCCGCCTTTGTCAGGCCTCTCGCCTCCTTCTCCTTCAGCTTGCGGCCCGTTCCCCTCCCCTTCCGCATGCCACCCGCGTTCTCGAACTCCTCGCTGTCGTAGTCCACGCCCAGCTCTTCGGCCGCAGCCCGCACCCACTCGTCGTCGTGGCCCTTCTTCTCCTTCGCCAGCGCGCTGTCGGCAATTTTCTTCGCCAGCGTGACCCGTGGCTTCAGTCGCGCTACCACCTTGCGATCGATGTCCAAGGAACGCACGTAGTACCTGGACTTGTTGCCCCCGCCAGCGACGGCATTCTGCGCGTGCACTTTGGCCACGAGGCGGCGCATCCCTACGACTTCCTCGGGGGCGCACATCAGGATGCTGGTCCCCGAGGCTTCAGCTCGCGCTGTGCGTCCTGACCGATGCACGTACATGTCTGCGGCGCGGGGGAGATGGTAGTGGATGACGAGCTGGACGCCGCCGATGTCGAGACCGCGGGCTGCGACGTCGGTGGCGACCAGGATGGAAGACGTGGCTCTGGGGGAGGAGAAGCGCTCGATGGAGCGCATGCGGGCTTTCTGCGCCATCTGCGAATGCAGGGCGTGCGCGTGTAAATTGAGACCCTGCAGTAAAGGAGTGAGACGGCGCACGGAGTGGATGGAGTTGGTGAAGATCAGGGTACGTTGATTGGGATGGTAGAGGAGGAGGGAGTAGAGGTAGAGATCCTGTGATGTTTAGCGAGAAATGGTAGGAGATGCGTTCGGAAAGAGTTACCTTTTCTGTTCCGGCGCATTCTACCATGCCTTCTTTAAGGCCCTCTGCCATCTGAGACACGGGATTGACATCCACGAACTTCGGCTTGTCTTCGCGGAAGTTGAGCTTCTTCAGAAGGTACTCCATCGATTCGGCGTCATCCATCAAGCCTTGCTTGCCCTTGCCTGTCAGCTTTTGCTGGAGGCCCTTGTGGAATGTTGCCGAGAAGACCAACGTTTGTCTAGTTGGAACGACCTCATCGTCTCCGTCGGCATCCTGTTGTCTGTCTAGGGATCCAATAATCTCTTCTGCCTCTTTGAAGTGACCCTCGGTCAAGAGTCTATCCGCTTCATCAACAACTAGGAACTTGATCTTTTTGAATGCTGCTGTCAACTCTATACTCGAGCTCATAACTTCCCATAACCTACCAGGAGTACCGATCACAACATCTGCTTTCGCAAGTTGACGCTGCTGCTTCTGAACGGACAGCCCTCCAGTCACAGCAGCGACGTATGGCGAATTCGGCAGTCCCTTACACAGAGCGGTAATATGCTCTGTCAACTGATGTGCCAGTTCGCGAGTAGGAGAGAGTATCAATGCAGTCGGTGGCCTCGTGGCTTTCAATCCGTCCTCATCCAATTCTCCATATGCTCCAATCCAACTTTCGAGTATCGGTATTCCAAATGCCAGCGTTTTTCCAGATCCCGTAGAAGCTTTTCCTACGACATCATGCCCTGCCATAATTTCCGGTATAGCAGAAGATTGGATCAAGGTTGGCTTCTGGAATCCCAGCTTCGACAGAGCAGATAGGGTATCGGGAGACAGGTCCAGTTCTGCCCAGGCCGAAACGTCCGTCTCGTCCTCAACAGCATCTTCCTCTAATAGCGTGAAAAGGTTCCTCTCGGGCTCCTTGAGCTCTGGTTCACCGCCATCCTTCCGCTCTGACTTCTTTGCCTTTGCCTTCTTTTCCTTTGGAGCTTTGCTCTTGTTCTCTTTCTCGGCTTTCTTCTCCTTCCTCTCTTCTTGGGTTTTTCTTTGTCTTTTTGACCGTCTCTGTCTTCACAGCCTCGGGTTGTACTACTGCCACCTCATTACCTGGGTCATCATCTGCAAAGCCTTCAAAATCGTCACCTTCCGCAAAGGTAGGTTTTGCGGCAGTCACCTAATACAAATAAGTCGCAATTCAGATTTCTTTGACTCTCGAACCGAGGCGCATACAAATCTCACGGTATTTCCTTCTCGAACAACTTCCACCCCTTCAATCTCCTCAAGCCCAAAGAAGCCCTCGGCATCATCATGCATATCCGGCATCTCTACCTCGTTCCATGGCAGCGCATCTAATGCCACTGGCCGTTTGACCAGGTCCTTCGAGGCACTTGCGCCGGCTTTCGCATCCTCGATTTTTTGTCGCTTCTTCGATCGCTGGCTAGCATTTGGGACGGGTCCTGCCCGCTTGTGTTTCGGTGCCATGCTTGAGTAGAGAAAGGTATCTGAATTGGTTGACAATCTGATTGTCGCAAACTAGAATCTTGGACCTGGAGCTTTTTTTTACGGGGTATCTTTTGGTGCGGTTTAGCCTCGCGCTAGTACGATAACATCTGAAGATCTCAGCCTCGTCCACATCGGAAAATCTTATCCTGACGAAACGAAATCCTGACGAAAGGAACCTCAGTGCTACGATAAGTCAAGTATGGGAAAATCCTCAAAGGACAAGCGCGATGCGTACTACAGACTCGCGAAGGAACAAGGGTGGCGTGCACGAAGTGCCTTTAAGCTTCTCCAGCTCGATGAAGGCAACTAGACTTTCTGGCACACATTGCGAATGCTAACTAGGCGTACAGAATTTGACCTGTTTGCTGATGTCACACGCGTTGTAGACCTCTGCGCGGCTCCCGGGAGTTGGAGTCAAGTTTTGTCTCGTATCCTGATCAAAGGCGAAAAGTTTGGGAGGTCAGCATGGGAAGACAAGCAGGAAAAAATACGTCAACTTCTTCTCAACAGCGCCGGGACCGAGCCGACGATAGCTGAAATACAGGAGAGAGAGGCAGAAGAGAGGACGAAGGGGTTAGCAGTTCCGGAATTAAAGCCACGGAAGGATGTCAAAATTGTTGCCATAGATCTCCAGCCTATGACCCCCCTCGAAGGCATCATCACTCTCCGTGCAGATATCACACATCCTGCGACAGTTCCGCTGCTTCTCCGGGCTCTCGATCCTTCATATGATCCCTCGAGCAAAAACCAACATGCTTCACATCCTGTCGATTTGGTCATCTCAGATGGGGCTCCAGATGTCACAGGGCTACATGATCTCGACATCTACGTCCAAGCTCAATTACTATTTGCTGCCCTAAATCTAGCAATGTGCGTGCTAAAGCCTGGAGGAAAGTTCGTGGCCAAGATATTCAGGGGTCGGAACGTAGACCTGCTGTTTGCCCAATTGAAGCTTTTCTTCGAGGAAGTCATTGTTGCCAAACCAAGGTCAAGTCGGGCGAGCAGTGTCGAAGCATTCATTGTGTGCTTAAGATTTAGCCCGCCCGAAGGTTTTGAAGCCAGCTTAGAGGAGCCTATGGGTGTCGGGGATAGACTGGCCAAGATGGTTGCTGCTCGAAACGAGCTCGAGCCTATTATAGCCTCAACGACTCTTCAAGATCCTGCTAGGACAACGTGGTCTGCTAGCAAATCCACATTTTCGCTACCCAACCAGGACGGTATTGTTGAGCTCTCACTCCCAGACGTTGAGTCGGACGCGAAGAAGGATGGCAGATGGATTGCTCCCTTTCTAGCTTGTGGAGATCTCTCAGGCTTCGATGCTGACGCATCTTATCATTTGTCCAAGGATCATGTATCACTTGACCCGATACAGCCTCCCACAGCGCCCCCGTACAAACGCGCTCTTGAGTTGAGAAAGGCTGCTGGGGGGGCATATGGAAAAACCAGCGTTTGATCTAAGAAAATCCATGGTTTTACACAACGGCTTAGCGCTGAGTTTGGGGTCATTTCGCCTGAACGCCTTAATGACCACGGCAAAGTCTACAAATGGAGCGTCCTCCCCAGATGTCAATCCTGTGCTTAAAAGGCTTTGGTCCCACGCGTGGAGTTGCAAAAAAAAAAGCAGCCAAAGTCACGGCCTGTGAACAACTATTGAGATACTTCTAGCGAGGCTCTAATGCTGTCGTTGTAGCTGTATTGTTCAAGGTGTTGTACGCAATGAGTAACCGCAGAGCCTTTTCATTTCTGGCCGTGAGAATTTTGGGTTTTCTCGCTTAGTAGTGTCACGTGTCACCTGCGAAGTAAACAACAATCGGACTTGGGCCAACATCATCAACATCCACTGTTGCTGACTTTGGGCTCTAACGCGTGATATTCATAATGATTCAGAGTGTCTTAATACGTCTGTCGATGCAGAGCATACTACCTATCGGGTGGAGAATCAAAAGACCTATAAAAGCACTTTTATTTTGATTTAAATTCATTCACTCAATTTGACATTAACTTGAGATATTTGCTTCAAACGTCTGCGACGCAACTGAAATAAAACTCCTGATCAATACTACCATATTAAAGCCTTGTTTGATGTTTGCTTCCGTTGTTTTTTGTTCTGTTGAATCATGCAATGAGTCAAAATCCGTCTTTTATTCCTTCGTCTACAAGGCCACCTTGAACGTCCCTGTGCGTTGTCTCTAAACTATATACTTAAGGCACCCATTCTCATGACAACTTGTTATAGGAAGAATAGTCTACAGGCACGTGTAACTTGGAGGCACGTTACAACCAGAACATTAAACTGACTGGCGGGCACGCGTTAACGAGACCAGCCTTAGCTCCCACTAAGAGAGAGCAAGTTGTCTTTGGCAACCATATAGCAACAGCAGGATATAATCGCCCCAAGACTTCGGAATTCGAAGCAACATTAGTCAGAATACACACCAGCCAATCAGAATTATTTCGAAAGCATGCACTAGTCTAGTCCCTACAAATAACCGTCTGGCCGCTTCCTTCCTCCAAGTAATGTCAACAACCCTTCCGAGATGTTGCCCCGTGAACAACGAGTTCACCTTTGGAAGAGTCATCGACGCAAGCGAGCGGTCCCTTTTCGGACGACGCTAAAAATTTTCCCCCGCACATCGATCTAAAAACCACGACCTAACCTCAACCTTGACCTTGACCTCAACCACCCTCGACAACACCACCATCTACAACCACCTTCAACAATAACAATGCACACCAACATGACCGAATTTACGGTCCCCGAGTCTGCCTCACAAGGCAAGACTCGAGGCCCCGGGTGCGATGCGTTCCCAAATTTCAGCACGAAGTACCGCCCCTCGGCCATACAGTTGGTGAACCTCTCTGCCAACACCTCAGTGGCCTCTATCTCAACCGGAGAGGACTTCACCTTCTACGATGTCCAGCTCGAAGACCTTGGTACATTGCACCAAGCCGGTGTTGAGCACAGAGTAGAGTTGACCGAGTCCGGTGTAACTCAACGGATCGGGAAGTACCTGAAGGCGAACCCGGAAGCAGACGGCGGTGTTCACGCCTGGTTGTTTCTTGTTGGCTGTGTGCTCTTTGAGGCACTACTATGGGGTCAGTGTCATCACTCTGCAGACGTTTATATGTATCCAGCTAACATGCAATCAGGATTTCCGATGTCGTACGGAATCTTTGCTCTTCACTACGATGACCATTTCGGCTTCGGCACCACTCGCGACGAGGACATGCTTGCTTATCATCACTACGGGACCGCTATGATTGGCACCTTCACCATTGGATGTAAGTTATAAGAAAGGCCTGTTGTTCTCGATCTCAATTGCTCCGATATACCCGGACACACACCTTGCCCTCTTCTATTTACGCCCAGATAGGTGATGGCTAACCTCTCCGTGTCCTTTAGTCACGTACCTCATGGCCCCAATATCATTGACCATCCTCAATCTTTGGCCCCGTCTCCGAGAAGTGTCAAAGTACATAGGCTTGACGATCGCTGTTGGTGCTCTGGTTGTTGGTAGCTTCGCCACGCAGACCTGGCACTTGGTTCTCACCCAGGGCATTCTGTACGCCATCGGCGGAAGCCTCCTATATTGGCCAACCACCTTCTACATAGGGGAATGGTTCCACAAGAGACAGGTGCTTGCTTCGCGTATCTCGTCGGCCGGTAGTGTAGCAGTTTGTTTTCCCGACCGCCATCTTGGAGAAAGTGCTAATCAGATTCTAGAGTGGATTTGCCCTCCCCTTCCTACTCTCCAAGCTTCTCGACAAATATGGCTGGGTTGTCACACTTCGAGCTGTAAGTAGCCTTCACCCCATCCAACATTCCCCATGTATTCACGAGTGACATTGCTGACCTCGTGTCCCGCTCAGTGGGCCATCACTCTCGTCCTCGTGTGCCTCCCGCTCATCCACTTCATCAAGCCACTCGATCGCAGAGCCGCTCAGTATCGATGCTTCAGACCCAATTTCGCCTTCCTTTGGAAACCCACATACCTGATCCTCCAAGCGGCCAACATCTTTCAGTCCCTCGGTTTCTTCCTGCCCATCATCTACATGCCGCTCTTCGCGGCCGGGCTGCGACTCTCCCCGACCATGGGCACGCTGCTGGTAGCCCTCATAAACGCGTCTTCCGTGCTAGGTAGCATCATCTTCGGCTTGTTGTGTAAGCACTGCCACATCTCCAGCGTCATCCTCATCTCCACCATCGGCTCCGTGTACATCATCGTCTTGATATGGGGCTTTGCCGATGGCCTGGTGCGCGCCATCTCCTTCAGCATCGCCTACGGCCTTGTCGCCGGCGGCTTCACTGCCATGTGGGGAGGCATGATGGAGGAGATCGTAGCTGTCAAGGGCTGCGAGAACGTCAGCATGGGCGTGCTGATGAGCGCGTTTGCCGCCGCACGCGGTCTCGGCGCCGTGGCCAGCGGCCCGATCAGCGAAAAGCTGATGGACATGGTGTTCATCACCACATGGGGCGAGACGCACATCAACTCGTACACCGGCCAGTTCGGCCCGATCATCATCTACACGGCAGCCAGCGCGGCGGCGGCGGGCGTCGGCTGGTTCGTCAGCCGGAAGATGCGAAAGCAGCCGAATCCGTACGACGTGGAGAGTCTGGCTCGCAAGACTTCGAGTGTGGGCCGCCGCCGCGCTTCGAGCAGTGTCCAATCTCGTGCGAGCAGCAGCCGCGCCGGTTCGGATGGTCATCCGCACATCTACATGATGAGCGGCGCTGTTGGTGAACCTTCTGATCCCAACCGACTCGCTCCTCCGAAGGCCCTCCAGAGACGCCGCCACATCCCGTAGACGCTGGCTACTACAAGACAGAGTCTGCTGTTCTTCTGTGTTGGAAATGGGACTGGGTCGCAGGAAGACCAGTGCTGGATGATGCTCATGGTAACTGCCTGCTTGGTATCGCATTGTGCTGGATTTGAACTTTTCGAAATAGACTGGCTGGTTACTGAATTACTGGAATGTTGTTTACGTAGTTGAGGGAGAGACGGAGATTTGTATCGAATGCCCTCTGCAGAGCTTTGATTAGAGCCATAGCGAAATGGAATATCAGCAAGCCAATGCCATGCCACCTTTGCAATAGGACACTTGTGACGAAGAAGCTTGCGAGGTGAATGTTCTCGAAAAAAATAAGCGGTTGGCAAGGCACTTTCATTCCGGTTCAAAGTCATTTACTCAATCCCCACGCCAACATAATTTTGTAATTGATTCTTGTGTGATTTTTGGAAGGATTGGGTTGTTGTTGTTATTGTTGTTGTTGTTTTGCCGTACACAAACATCGTAGCCGAGCCCACATCCATCGGCGGAAAAGAAAATTCCAGTCTACTTTAATATTACTTTACCAAACCCAACAACTATCCAGTGGCGGGATGGCTTGGTAGGCAAGCTGTCTTCAGGACGATCTGGACGGGAAACAATAACGTACCTATTCAATTACGTTTGTAAACTAGAACCTGGGGTTCTAGTTGAGTTTTGCCACTTCGAATAAATGAATTTTTTTTTTTTTTTTTTTTTTTTTTTTTGGTTTAATGTTCAAAAAGGCGTTCGCTTTTCTGAAAACACTCCGGAGGGACAAAAATCCAAAAGAAAGAAATCAAAGGCGTTCAGAAGTAAAGGTCTCAGCTCGAATGCAAAAAAATTCTAAAAAGATGCTATTTACTGTATGGAAAACATTGACGAAAAGAGATCATAGATGCGATAGGCTTCGATACAGATCTTACTTTCATTCTGTTGCTTTAAGAGATGGTGAGTTGGCAAAGCACTTTCATTCCGGTTCAAAGTGATATTTAGGGTCTCGCTTCCGGATGCTACTAATATTTAAGCGTGACTTCCTCATTTCACAACACTATAGCGTGTTTTTCTGGAAGAGGTTAAACAACATCTAACACGAATTTGCTTCGCTAATAAGGACAACCAAAATGACAACCAACAGGACCCAAAATTCCGCATTACTAAATCATAGAATCCTAAAGAAAAAGTCCCGAATATTGTATCCGTCATAGGTTCCACATTCTAAATCGCTTCCATCCCGCAGCACAGAAGACAGTGTTGCGCCGCTGAAGAGACAATGAGGGAATTTGCGCCAGGATTTAACCTGTACACAGTTCGCCAATACACACCAGCCTACCTACGCCGATTTCTTATGCAGTCTTCTTCCAAGCCGAGTAAAGACCAATCAAACTGCTCACTGTTCCCGCCAAACCGACAAATCCATCATCGAAGTTCGTTATGCCAAGGGCCGAGGTAGGAATTGTAAGATCGCAGAGGTCGGAGACAAGTTGGAGTTTGATAGCAGCGCCCTCCCTGTCATACGTGTTAGCAGCCTTCCCCCAAGACATGAAGCAGAGTAGAACGGCGTACTTCTCAATCCTCTTCGCAGCCACGACGGCCTCGCCATCCTCCTTGTTCAGTTTCCTCTGCTGCTGCTTCAGATTATACAGCGTGTAGGTGCCGCTCGCCGTGCTGAAAAGCAAGCCAATCATCCAGAACCGGGACGCCTCCCTCGCCAGCCGCTGCGTGCTCGGGCTCTTTCGGATACCGGCGACATCGAGGTAGGTGACGGCATCCAGCGACAAGTAGCCGGCGTAGCCCAGCTGGCGGCCGACGGCGCAAAACCTGAGGACCGGATCGAGGCTCCGGGCGTCGGCGGCCGTCGCGGCGGCCTTGAAGTGCTCGACGTTCTTGCCGACGCGCATCAGCTTGCGGGCGAGTCCGAACTGCTTCTTAATGGCCTCGAAGGGCGCGATCTCGCCGGGTGTGCCGTTCGTGCGGAAGAGGTACCAGGCGTAGAAGCGCGAGAAGTACTGAATGGTGCGCAGGAGCTTGTCGCGGCCCACCGTCGTGGCTACGAAGCGCAGGTAGTGGGCCACCGAGGGGTGGTAGATGAGGGAGTCAGCAACCATGGCGAGGCTTGGGCCTGTGGTTTTGGTTTGGGTTTGTGAATATCTGGGTATCTAAGATGCTATGGCTGTAGGTCGGAAGCTTGATGTTGGTCTGAAGGTGAGATGGGAGAGCATTTGTTTGTTGTTGATGGATGATATTGATCTGACTCGTGAAATTCCGGACGTCGCATGAGGCCAGCCGAGGCTTAGGAGACCGGGCCCGATGCTGCTGAGACTGCTGGTGCTGGTGGGGAGAGTCAAAGATCACGTGTCTTAGCGCAGAAGTCACGTTACTGAATCATCCTCCCTTCGCTCCAAACGCATTCCTTGTTGTTTACACTTCATATGCTGCACACTCTTTCATCGATGAACTGAAGTGTGAATCGAAGAGAAGACGTCACAATGCCTGAGATCGGAGAAGGAAAGTCCTCGTCTTCTACCTTGCAGCATCGAAGCTCTCCTAATTTGCCTCCTAGTCGCGCGGATAGTACATTATCTGAAAAAGTGCCTGGTTGGGAAGACTCTCTCGGTAGTCCGGGCTCAAGATGACGCGATTGTTTTCGGCAAGGTGGGGACGAGCGCAGCGGAATTTCAGAAAGCGATGACGGGGAAGAAAGTGCTCGATGCTGGGCAGCAGGGCAAGTACTTTTGGTGAGTAGATCTCTGGGTCAAGAAAGTACATGCTCACAAGCAATTCCAGGATGATCATGTCAAGCCCACCTCATCCCGTCTTTCACTTTGGCATGATCGGCTGGTTCCACATTCGAGGGGAGCCAACCAGTCATTTCCGGCCGAGAAAGACGGAAGAGGAAGAAGAAGTCTGGCCGCCTAAGTTCTGGAAATTCTCGGTAGAGACCGACAGCAAGCCCAAGGTCGAGGCGGCGTTTACAGACGCTCGACGATTAGCGCGGGTGCGACTTGTTCACTGCGCAGCCGCGGACATTAGAAAGACGACGCCTCTCAAGGAAAACGGCCCCGATCCAGTCATCGACAAGGATATCCTGACCGAGGACTGGCTGGTTGCGAAGATGAAGAAGAAGCATGTTCCGGTCAAGGCTTTCATGCTGGATCAGGCGAACATCAGCGGCATTGGAAATTGGGTAGGGTACGAGCTCGCTTCATCGTTCTGGGAAATATGGCTCAGCTAATGTTGACAGAGACGAGATCTTGTACCATGCTAAGCTACACCCGGAACAGTATACGGACACGTTCAGCGAACCGGAGATCAGGCACCTTCACGCTTCGATCCGGTATGTGTGCCAGACTGCGGTGGACCACCTCTCCGACTCGAGCAAGTTCCCCGCGGAGTGGTTGTTCAAGCATCGCTGGGGAAAAGGGAAGAAAGACGCGGCAACGACGCTGCCCAGCGGAGAGAAGATCACTTTCCTGACCGTGGGCGGCCGCACGAGCTGTGTGGTTCCCAGTGTGCAGAAGAAGACAGGTGCGGTTGCGGGTGAAGTGAAGAAGGGCGGTGAGGCAAGCGAGAACGGCATTGTGAAAAAGAGGGGCGGAACACGCAAGAAGAAAACAAACTCCCTGGCGGAGGATGGAGATGACGATAAGGAAGCCAAGGAGACCGATCTACCAGCGAAGAGGAAGAGAAAGCGCACTGCGCGTGCCAAGGTCACCGAAGACGCCTCTTATGACGAAGAAGTTGTGACTCCGTCCGGGGATAAATTAATAAGTACGGCAAAAGAGGAGGGTGTCAAGACCGAGGCGGAGGTTGTGGAACCATCTACAAGAAAGAGGGCCAAGAAGGCCAATACCGGACCTCCTTCTGCTCCGCCAAGAGTCCCCGAGACGGCCAGCAGGAAGGTCAAGGTGGAGGATCAGCCGCGGGAGGGCAGACGTCGCTCGGCTCGGGTTACGAGAGGGAATGCTTGATGTTGCACGTTGCGGAGTGTCGGATGATAGAGGGCGGAGGCGGTACGATTTCCATGTGAATGGATGGGAAGTAGTCGAGCTCGCTTGATGTATTGCTAAATCATATACTATCTTAAAAGGGTGGGTTGTATAGTAATTTGAAAAGGAACTTGTAGCATGTACATACAGTATACTCTTTCCTGGCAGGCGTGTTGTATATCATGCCCGAGGATGAGATGCGAGCCAGGATTGGCTCTCGGTGGTGATGATCTTCGGATTGACCCACAATGCCATTACTTGTCTTGGCAAAGAAACGGCGAGCGGTGTTCAAGTCTTTGGCTTTGACCGCATGATGCTCTTCATACAATTGAAAAAAGCTTTGGGAGATTGTGTTGTTTGCACCAACATGGCTTCCCTATTGGTGGCATCGGATCTCCCCTTCGTATTCGTTCTGCAACGCGGCGCAGAGACAGAGCCGAGGGCCAAGGCAAGGGCCAAGCTTGAGCTTACCGCACGGGAGATGCTGTGACCCAGTCAGGGATGTAAGAGAGAGGTTCTGTGTACGTGTAAGTGGGCTATTCCCTCGACCGGACTGGCGTCTGGAGATTCAGGGTTGTGTTTATGCTTTGGGTCTATGGTACGTGCCTAGGTACGATGGAAAGAAAGCCAAAGGGTCTTTCTCCATTGCCTTTTCCACAAGCTTTTTGGATGCCAGGTTGAGGGAGCGGGGTGGGGAGATAGAGTTTTACCCCGCCGTGGGAGAGCCAGTAAGTATATACTTACTTCATATATACTTACTTCATGCTTGGGTGAAATGATATTAGAATGATATGCATGCGTAGATTCTTGCGTTGTTGGATATTTGACAATGCTGCTCTCTACTGTAGCATGATGCCCTTGTAGATACGCCTTGCTTGTACTTGAGCATCCCACGGACGTAGAATTGACTTTATTTCGCACAAGCACCATGGTACTTAGCACATACGGTACATGTTTTACGTACTTACTGTACGCACTAAGTACCTACCTATGTAAGTACGGAAAACCCACGACCGCGGGGCTGTCGTATTCGCGTATCTCGGGTCTCGGGTGATGATTCTGTAGATGCACAGTACAGTGTAGTACAGTACAGTATATATGCTTGCTGGGTGACATGCGGCCGTAAAGAGAGGAGCAAGCCAGCATACCAGTTGGAGCCATACACAGTACACTCCGTATTCTTGTCCACTCCACTTCGGTTGTTGTTGTTGTGGTCGTGGTTGTTGTTGTTGTTGTTATCTACCGTATCGTCCACCCGCTAGCGTTCTTTTCCTCTCCTTTTCTCACCTTCGCTCTCCTTCCCTTTCCTTTCCTCTCCTCGCCTATCCCCTCCACTCCACTCCTCTCATCTCCTGCTTGCCTGCCGACCTTTCTTTGATCTACAAGGGAACCTTTAGATGTCGTCTCAACAACGTCTTCCCTTCTCTTCTTCCTCTCCTTGATACGTTCCCCGTACCGCCAACTCGCCACCCACCACTCCAATCGCGCCTCGCGCCATCTGCGCCTGCGCTCCCCCCGCTAGGAGCTGCCATGGCATCTTCAGCGCCGTTCGGCGCCCTTCCCCAGACAGAAGCGGTCGCAATCGCCGTGGAAGAAAAGATCCGCCCCGACAGAGACCCAAGCCCCGACGCGAAAGAAAAGGAAAGGCATACCAGCGGGAAGAGCGGGCGGGAGTCTTCGGCCGATTCAGCCGACGAGGAGGAGTTGAAGCCACAGATCCACAATCTTGCGCGAGCGCTGACCTACCACTCCGTCCGCGACGATGCGGGACAACCCATCAACCCGTTCACGGAAAGTCAAAACCCCCTCCTCGATCCGGCCTCGGAGAAATTCAACTACCAGACGTGGATGAAGACGGTGCTCGCCATCCATTCGCGCGATCCCGAACGCTTCCCCAAACGAGTGGCGGGCATCGCGTACAAGAATCTGAGTGCCCATGGCTTCGGCGAGGCGACGGATTACCAAAAGACCTTTGGGAACTACCCGCTCGAGATCGTGTCGCTGTTCAAGCGACTGATGGGACGTCGTCAGCAGACCAAGATTCAGATCCTGAGAAGCTTCGATGGCCTTATCCGCAGCGGGGAAATGCTTGTGGTGCTTGGCAGACCAGGAAGGTAGGCTTCAGCTTCAACTCTAATCTCTCTCCGCTTGCTCACGATCAATAGTGGTTGCTCCACTCTGCTCAAGACAATTTCGGGAGAGACTGATGGGTACTTCATCGACGAGAGTAGCTCTTTGAACTACCAGGGAATCTCCTGGCAGCAGATGTGTAAGGACTTTCGGGGGGAGTGTATCTACCAGGCCGAAACCGACGTCACTTTCCCCAGTTGACAGTTGGGCAAACTTTACAATTCGCCGCCAAAGCTCGTGGTAAGTTACAGTTTCGCCCCTGCGCGCTAGGTTGTGTTCTAACCCGGTCTAAGCTCCTCGTAATCGGATCCCTGGTGTCACGCGAGAGCAGTACGCGGCTCACATGGCAGCTGTCATCATGGCAGTCTTTGGGCTGAACCACACATTCAATACAAAAGTCGGGAACGATTTTATTAGAGGAGTCAGTGGCGGAGAGCGCAAGAGGGTGAGCATTGCCGAAGCGTACGTATAGCCTCCTTCTTAGACGCGAGTGAAGACCCCCCCCCCCTCTGACGACGTTACAGTGCTCTTGGTGGAAGTCCTCTACAATGTTGGGACAATAGTACTCGAGGTCTCGATTCTGCAACAGCCTTGGAATTTGTCAGAACCCTAAGACTGTCGACTGACCTGGCAGGATCAGCTGCGGTGGTTGCGATCTACCAGGCTTCACAGTCCATCTACGACGTAAGCACGTGATATACCATATCTAAAAAAAAAAAAACAAGATTGTTGACAGCCACAGACATTCGACAAAGTAGCCGTACTCTACGAAGGCCGGCAAATCTACTTCGGCGAGAAGAATGCCGCCAAGAAATACTTCCTCGACATGGGTTTCGACTGCCCACCAAGACAAACCACCGGTGATTTCTTGACCTCCATCACTAGCCCTGCTGAGCGAGTCACTCGTCCAGGATTCGAGGGGAAAACACCGTACACCCCCGATGAATTTGCGGCAGCATGGTACAGGAGCGAGGATAGGGCGCAATTGATGAGAGAAATTGAGGATTTCAACACGGCATATCCTATTGGAGGTCCAAGCCTCGAGCAATTCAAGGAGGGCCGTCGAGGTATGATACGACCTCTTTAAATGTATAAATCACGCTAACAAGAGTTGCAGCCGCTCAATCCAAGAATCAGTGTGTCCAAAGTCTTCTTCCAAACTTCCAAACGCACGCTAACACTTTGAAGACGCGTCAAGTCCCCATACACACTTTCGGTTTCCCAGCAAATTAAGCTCTGTGCCCACCGTGGTTTCCAAAGACTTCAAGGCGATATGACACTTATGCTTACAGGCTTCGTTGGTAACACAGTGATGGCTGTCATTGTCGGTAGTGTGTTTTACAACCTGGACAATAACACAGCAGCTCTCTATAGCCGAGGGGCCTTGCTATTCTTCGCGATTCTTTTGGCAGCATTTCAGAGTGCATTGGAGGTGAGACATCAATGGGAGTGTTGAAGAAACATTGCTAATCTAGTGTGGAGATCTTGACATTATACGCTCAACGTCCGATTGTCGAGAAACAAGCAAAATACGCCTTCTATCATCCGTTCGCCGAAGCGATAGGTAAAGTTCTTCTGTCCATGTTAGTTGTGCCTTCGCTCACACTTTCCAAAGCCTCCATGCTGTGTGACCTGCCAAACAAGATCGGCACCGCAACCTTCTTCAACCTGGCTCTGTACTTCATGACGAATCTCCGAAGAGCCCCAGAATACTTTTTCGTGTTCTACTTGTTCGCATTCGTATGCACCCTCACAATCTCCATGGTTTTCCGCTCCATCGCTGCAATGTCCAGAACGCTGTCGCAGGCCATGACACCCTCTGCTATTTTCATCCTAGCCCTTATCATCTACACCGGCTTTGCTATCCCCACGAGAGATATGCATCCCTGGTTCCGTTGGATAAACTGGCTGAATCCTGTCGCCTATGCATTCGAAGCGTTGATGATAAACGAATTCCATAACAAAAGAATTCCCTGTTCCCCCGAGAGATTCGTACCAGTAGGCCCAAGCTACCAAAATATCACGCCCGAACAGAGAATATGTTCGACAACCGGAGCAGCCGCAGGTGCTGATTACATCGATGGAGATACGTACCTCAGGGTGAACTTTGAGTATGAGGCTAGCCATCTTTGGCGAAACCTCGGAATTATGTTTGCATTGATGGTCTTCGGGTGCGCCAACTATCTGATTTGCACGGAGTACATTTCTGCCAAGAAGAGTAAGGGTGAGGTTCTGCTTTTTAGGCGGGGCAAAGTTCCCGACCTTGGGTTGAAAAAGCCGGATGAGGAATCTACTGCTGATGATCGAATCACCTCGGAGGCTGTGCTTACCAGAACGAAGACCGTTCCTGAAGCGCCGCCGAGTATAGTTAAACAGACGGCTGTTTTCCACTGGGACGCTGTGAACTACGACATCAAGATCAAGGGCGAGCCTAGGAGACTTTTGGATGATGTGTAAGTTTGTTGTCTACGGCATCATCTGACACCAAAATGCTAATGAAACCTCAGCGACGGGTGGGTCATTCCAGGAACCTTGACTGCTCTCATGGTGAGTTACAACCAGTTGCATCCAAGTCATGCATCTTAATGGATTCTAGGGTGTTTCAGGAGCCGGAAAGACTACACTCCTTGATGTTCTTGCCAGTCGAATAACAATGGGTGTTGTCACCGGTCAAATGCTCGTCGACGGTCGGGAACGTGATACTGGGTTTCAACGCAAAACTGGCTACGTCCAGCAACAAGACTTGCATTTGTCCACCTCCACTGTTCGAGAAGCCTTGACATTTTCAGCTGTTCTTCGACAGTCGAGGACAATCCCGCACAAAGATAAGATGGCTTATGTAGATGAAGTCATTAAAGTATTGGAAATGGAGGCATATGCGGATGCAGTTGTTGGTGTTCCCGGCGAAGGCATGTATTAAGCCCCAAGCATCATGATCTTGTCGTACTAATTCATCTAGGACTAAATGTGGAGCAACGCAAGCGTTTGACTATTGGTGTCGAACTTGCCGCCAAGCCCGCTCTCCTTCTCTTCCTAGACGAGCCTACCTCTGGGTTAGATTCTCAAACAGCTTGGTCCATCCTTGCGCTCCTGCGCAAACTCGCAGACAATGGACAAGCTATTCTATGCACTATTCATCAACCTTCTGCCATTCTCTTCCAGGAATTTGACCGTCTACTGTTCTTAGCAAAGGGGGGAAAGACCGTTTACTTCGGCGATGTCGGAGAGAATTCCCAGACTCTCATAAATTATTTTGAAAAGAATGGGTCATCAAAGTTTGGTTCGGAAGAGAACCCTGCAGAGAAGATGCTTGAGGTAAATTCTCTAGGTCATAATGCAGAACATGCTAACACCATCAGGTCATTGGAGCTGCTCCTGGATTCACAACTGATGTAGACTGGACAAAGGTCTGGAAGGAATCTCCAGAACGGCACGCTGTAAAGGCGGAGCTCGCTCGCATGAAAGAGACTCTCGCACAAAAACCTGTCGATGATGACCCGACGGCTCTAGACCAATTTGCCGCTCCCCATATCGTGCAATTACGCGCCGTTCTTCTTCGCGTCTTCCAGCAGTACTGGCGAACACCCTCGTATTTGTATTCCAAAGTAGCACTATGTGCCGCTGTTGTATGTGACAACCCTCATTCCATTTGTGGTATTACCATGACTGATGTCCACAGGGTCTTTTTGTGGGATTTTCCTTCTGGAAAACACCAACTTCTCTACAGGGACTTCAAAACCAACTATTTGCCATCTTCATGTTGCTTGTCGTGTTTGGCAATCTCTCACAGCAAATTATGCCGCATTTTGTAACCCAACGATCTCTTTACGAGTCTCGTGAGAGGCCATCGAAAACGTACTCGTGGATCATCTTCATGATATCGAATTTGATCGTCGAGATGCCGTGGAATACATTAGGCGGCCTCTTGTTGTTCGTCACTTGGTACTACCCTATCGGTCTATATAAAAATGCTCAGCCAACGGATGCAGTTGCCGAGAGAGGAGGGCTGATGTTCTTGTTCTTGTGGACATTCGTTATCTTTGCCGGTACTTTCACGCATCTTGTAGTTGCAGGTATCGAAACAGCGGAGACTGCAGGAAACATCGGGAATTTGCTCTTCTCTCTCTGCTTGATTTTCAACGGGTACGTCATCGCCGCATGGTTTTCTCATCTCGAACTTGTCGGCTTTTGGAGTTTTGTCTAACAAACCCGCAGTGTCCTCGTTTCACCTGACGCCCTGCCTGGATTTTGGATCTTCATGTATCGTGTCTCGCCCTTCACCTACCTAGTTTCAGGCATGCTGTCCACCGGCTTAGCCAACACCGACGTTGTCTGTTCCTCCATTGAGTATCTCCATCTGGACCCTCCCGCCGGCGAAACCTGCCAGAGCTATCTGCAGGACTACCTTATGACGGCTGGCGGCTACTTGGAAAACCCCGAGGCGACGACGAACTGCAGCTACTGCTCCTTTAAGTATACCAACGTCTTTCTCCAGACCGTCAGCGCCAATTTCGACGACGCCTGGAGAAACTTTGGCCTCTTGTGGGTGTTCATCGTGTTCAATTTCTTTGGGGCCATCGGGCTCTACTGGCTGGCTCGAGTGCCGAAGAAGGCGAAGAAGGCCAAGAAGGAGTAGGGTAGATGTTTTTTGCTGCTACTTTCGATTGCCACGCTCAGATATCTCTTTGCGATCATGGGACTTGCGTTCTCGTCATAGTGTTTCATTCGGCCTTTTCGTGTTGTACATACTGTAGATAAGCTCTTGCTGGGCTGGCTAGGTTGGACCTTGTAGATCGTCCAGACCCTTTGGTCACTCGTACTGTAGAGGGGGGTACTCGCTCATAGAATTAATGAATCGATCTTGAGTCGCTTTGGCCATTCCCTTCCCCATACCCATCCATGCCATGGCCAAGCGGAAACGCTGCGGGCATTGATATCCCGTATGACGGGATTCATGTTTACTTACACGCGACCGGGAAAAAGGTGTAGAGTGGCGAAATAGCCGAGGCGACAGGGATACGCGTTCCACGTCGCGCTTTCGTCACGTCTCACCAGATCTCCCACTACCTTAGGCGGTGCATGCACAGAGTCGAGTGCAATCGCGAGCGTCATCATGCGCAACGACGACCACCCATCACATCACAGCGAAACCCTCTCGAGCAACCAAGCCAAACCATACCAAACGAAACAAAACGCTCCCGAAAAGAAAAGAAGAGAAGCACACACATCTTCAAACACACACAGAGATCAAGAGGGAGCAGGAGAGAGGGAGAACACAGGCCCATCACCGAGATGCCACCGCGTAAAAGAGCACGCATCAGCGCGCCCCCGGACCGCGTCTACACAGCCAGCACGCCGCTCGCCCAGACGCGGCTGCCCGCGCCCCGAAAGCGGATCCGCTCAACGACGACGTACGGCAGGCGGGCGACGAAGCGGATCCCGAAGCAGGAGACGCTGACGCAGATGTGGGATGGGGATGGGGGGGTGATGTTTGGTGAGGGAGGCGGAGGGGAGGGGGGGAGTGGTGATGAGGGAGAGGGGGAGGAGAGGGGGAGGAGAAGGGTGGGCATGGGGATGGGGATCATGAGGCTGTGGCGAGGAGGCCGGGGGGGAAGGGATTGAAGAGGAGGAACACGGAGGGGGGGTGTGCTGAACGGGAGTGCGAGTGCGAGTGGGAGCGGGAAGAAGGATTGGCATACGCAGCATCTGACGCAGATGCATAACTGGAGCTTTAGCTCGGCTGTGGATGAGGACGGGCGTGATGAGGGAGAGCAAGAGCTACGGCAGGAAGAGGGGCAGGAAGAGGGAGAGAGGCGGTCGATTTGGGATGTGCCGAGTTCGTCACAGACGGGACCTCCTTCGTCGCCGGTGAAGGTGTCCCAAGCCAAAGCTGGCGTGGCGTCGAGAGCAAGTTCGTCAGGGAAAGGAAAGGCGGCAGGAGGGGGGAAGGATACACAGAAGGGACGGTCGCCGAGCAAAGAAATGCCACCGCCGCAGACGCCACGCCGGAAGATCGTAGCTCTCGAGATCCCATCCTCGCAATCGCCCGCTGGAACACCACTCTCCCTGCCTTCTAAGGGATCGGTGAGGAGGTCGCCGTTGAAGGACACGTCGCCGAATATCGCTATTCCGTTCAATGTTCGTGTGGGCGAGCGGAGGTCGGCGGCCAGTCCGGAGAAGCTGCCTGTGCTGGAGGTGAGAGATACGTTTGCGACTGAGGATGAGAGCCAGGTGACGAACAGGCTGCTCTCGAGTCCGGTGAAGAGGCTGAGTCCGGCAAAGAGTGTTAGATGGGCGTTGCCTAATGATGAAGATGAGGAGGAGGAGCTAGAGCCGAGGAGCCCGTCCTTGAAGAGGATAGGGACGCCGAAACTAAGAGCGAAACGTGTTGCTCGGCATGATAAAGATGAGGACGATGGGGGCGAGCAATCCTTGTCGTTGTTCGCATCACAACCTGATCCGGAGCCTCCGTCTCAATATCCGACAAAAAATGGTGGGAGTAGGGGGGAAGAGCCACGGCCATTGGACATGTCACAGGCAACTGGGAACTCGCCATTTCAGTATATTACCCTTGAACATAGGGGCGAAAGAGGCGAGGAGCTGCAGCAGGTCACTGCGGTGCAGACAAGTCGAGAACCTGCACCTAGAAAGTTCCTTGGCCAGAGGACGGTGGTTGAGGACTCGGATGCGGAGAGCGAAGAGGATTTGATGGATGATGTTCGACAAGATGACGCCGCGACTCTCGTTGCAGAAGCTGGCGGTGATCTCGATCTCATTGCATCGCATAGAAAACCGAAAAATCTAGAAGATTTGCCAGGATCCACCAAACCTGGTCATGGCGGCAGCGGTAATGCTACGCACGACGAGAGAAAAGATCAAGAAGCGCCGGAGTCAGTGGATCTCGACCGCCATAGTGAGGTCGATGATCGAGAGACGTTCCCTATGCCACCAGGATCGCCTGTCCTTGACACCACGGGTGCGCGAGATGGAGAAAGAGAAGTCTCGGATCCCGAGGATGAGATGCAGGAAGAGCCGGAGACGTGCTATGGGGATCTGGGGCTGGAGACACAGCACGAAGCTGATCGGATGTTGAGCACAGTGGAACCACTGCGAACCCAAGCCACAGAACATGCGCATAGAGACGAAGAAAAGGAGAAGGAGCACGATCACGATGAAGAGGATGACGACAACTTATCAGAAGAGGACGACGACAACTTATCGCAAGACGAGAGCGCTGCAGAGAAGACACAGTATCTTGAGAGCCAAAGGCTTTCCACGCAACACATCCGATCGATGGCTTCACGGACAGCAGAATCCGACGTCTTCGTCTCAGTCCACCCTTCCAACGTAACCAACATCGTCCGTGGCAAGAAGAACCACGAGATGCGTGCCTACGCGCTGCCTCACAACGTCGCGCGGATCTGGCTGTACGAAACCAAGCCCGTGACGGCTCTACAGTACATGGCAGAGATCGGGCCCGCCAAGAAGCCAGGCGAGATCACGGAAAACACGGGTTTGGGAAACGTCGAGTTCAACGGGAAGGCATCCACGTGGAGAGCGTATGAGATCCTGCAGGTGTATCAGCTCGCGGACCCGAAACCGCTGGCGGAGCTGAAGGAGAACGGCTGGCTCAAGATGGCGCCCACGAAGACGGCGCGCGTGGCACCGGCCGTCATCGACGAGCTGATGGCGAACCTCCTCCCACCTCTGTTTCCCCCAGAAGCAGCGCTGGGGGCGGCGGCCCACCCCTCGTCGTCGTCGACCGACACGCAAGAGATCCAGGAGCAGCTCCAGAGCAACGTCGAGCAATTCACCCAGCCCGCGCAGGTCCCGGTCCCGGTCCCAGCCTCAACACCGCATCGGATCGAGGACTCCGAGTCTGACGATGGGATGGTCGTGCCACGCCCCCGACGCAGGATCCCCGACTCGCCGGTGGGAGCGAGAGCGAGAGGGTCCTCGTTCCCGCACGCCAGGACCCCGCGGTCGCTGGCATGGTTTTCATCCAGGCGCGCCGCGCCGTCGCAGGCGACGACCGTCGATTTGACGCAGACGCAGACGCAGGACCCGACACGCACGCCGCCACGCTCGTCCTCCCAGGCCGAGGTCGAGGTTGAGGTCGTTTGGGAGAGTCCCGCGCGTCCGGTGCCGAGCAGCACGCCTGGGAGACTGCTGCCGCCGCTGCGGGGGGTGGGGGATGACGACCACGAGCAGCAGGAGGGGCCAGAGTCCCTGGTGGTGCCGTTCTCGATGGCGAGCTCGCAGCTGTTGACGAGGAGCCAGATGTTGTCGGATAGTTTGCTGTTGGATCATGGGAGGGGCCCGCCGCCGCTGGTGGTGGATTCGGACGATGATGATGGGGATGATGGGGATGAGATCGTGGACTCGGACAGTGATGAGGTGTGAGTGAGGATGGCCGTTTGGGTAGAGGTGGGGGTAGGTGTGGATACAGGATCGCTTCAAAGTCCCATTGAGGTATGGATGTATGGAAAGATGCAAGAATCACTTCAAACTCGGCGTAAGATATAAGAGTGGTTGTTGCTTGTTGGGTAGTGATGTACAGCTGCTTCTCTCGGTGCATGCAATTCTTCCCTGTCTTTGCTTCGCTTCAATAGACCTGTGACCTTTTGGTCGTTTGGTTTTTGAGACGATAAGGACGGGGGGTCTACATGTAGCATGCTTGTATAGAAAGGTAAGATAGGTAAGCTTTTCCTCCCTCCTTTGTCCCTCGCTCCCTGACTTCTTCGCGCTGTCAGTCAAGCCTGTTCTCTGGCTATATGTAAGGCGCAGCTGGAGGTTGTATGTTTGATCAGTCGAAGCGTATGATACCATCATTTGTGAGGGTGTGTGTATGACTCTAAACCACCAACCTCACTTTTCGAAGAGAGATGTCATACCAGCGCCAGAGTGCCAGAACACCACAACGCCAACGAAACAGCGGCCACCCCATCAATCACCTCCTTTCCCACCCAATTCTTGGTCCCAGGTAACCCGCAGCCTGCCTGTCTTTCTTTCTCTCCATCTCACACGACACGAAATAGCATTAGGCGTCCTGACCATGACATCGGCGGGCTACCACCACTGCGTACCTAGGTATGTGCTCTTCTGTCTACACGTTACAGCATTTACACGAAACAGCCAAGTACAAACATCTTTCTCTCCCCTCCCTCCCTCTCTCCGCCAATTCCACTCCACGCATCTTCACTTTTACCGTGCCCACTATCACGTAAATCCTATCCCCACGCACTGTCAATCCCTCTTCTTCTTCTTCTTCTTCTTCTTCTTCTTCTTTTCTTCTTTTCTTCTTCTTTCTTCTTCTTCTCTTCTTCTTCTTCTTTTTTCTTCTTTCTTCTTCTTCTTCTTCTTCTTCTTCTTCTTCTTCTTCTTCTTCTTCTTTTCTTCTTCTTCTTTCTCTTTCTTCTTCTTCTTCTTCTCCTCTTCTTCTTCTCCTTCTTTCTTCTTCTCTTTCTTCTTCTTCTTCTTCTTCTTTTTTTCATTTCCCTCCTAAAGAGTCCCAAACACAGCCCGATCGGCTTTCTTGTCCACCATCTATCGGTCCTGTGTTTCCCAACCCGCAGCAGCAGCAGCAGATAGAGATCCTCGACTCTGCGACCGGAAGGCAGGGAGGGGGGATCGGCCCGTATCGCGCCAGTGCATGCACTGAAAAGGCACCGTGGCGAGGCAGCTGGTGTTTTTCTTCTCCCGGGGGGTTTTCCTGGGGCGGATGGGATGGGATGGGGGTGGGAATGGGCAGGCTTGCGCTTAAGCGATGTTGATCTTTGAGCGAGCAAGCGAGCAAGCGAGCTGCTGGGTTGGGAAAGGTTGGAAAGAAAGAAAGAAAGAAGTACTGTGCTACTGGACTGGAGGAGGAACGAGGTCGGGAAAACCCAACATCGAGACGCTTGTTAGCGAAGAGAGGTCGGGTTGCTGGTTCTTACTGGACGGGAGGTTTGGATTGCGGGTCGCTAATGGGTCCGGTTTGGTTTTAAAATACAAGTCGTATCTGTATAGGTATGTACGTACAGCATGTACACACACATGTCTTAAAGAGAGGGATGTGTTGTCTTTGCTTCGCTGATGGAAAAGCAGGGGGGTTTTTTTTAAAGAAAAATACTCATTCCCATTCCAAGGATTTACTATTCCTCCTACCAGGTCACGAAACAGGGACTCTCTTTTTCCGTGGTGTTGCTACTGTACTGTAATTAATCCAAGTCAGGTTCGATTTATCTGTTGTTCGGGGAGGTGGGCGGGATTGGTTCCCACGCGTGACGAGCACGAGCACGTGTCTCGCTGTCGCTTCGGGGTGCCACGTCGCCGCGTGACTGCACGTGACTGCGCCACAGCTACTTGTCACTTCCGCAAGAAGAGCTCTGTTGTGTCACGTTCACTGACCCGGGGGTTCGAATGCCTTCTGGCTTGGTTGTGGCTCGCTCGTTGGAACAGCGAGCTCGGTCATCTCGACTCCAAGTGCCTAAACCGCGCGCCTGGAAAGTTTCCCGTGGTTGCTGTTAACCCACTCACTGTGTTTGGTCTTGGTATTGATTTCCGTCCCATGGCTTGTGTCCAATGGCTTGTGTGTAGGTATGGTGTATGAGGTGCGTATGGATTTTGGATTTTGGAAATTTTTTTTTTTCTGGATCTTTTTCGCCCTGCGAGATTGTTGGCGCGCTGAGGGATGGGAGTGAGTTGGGAAAGAGAAGGAGAGATGAGAGAAAGAAGGAAAGGAGAAAGAGAGGAGAAAGAAAGGAGAGAGAGAGAGGAGAAAGAAAGAGAGAGGAGAAAAAGAGAGAAAGAGAAAGAAAGGAAAGAGAGAGAGAGGGAGAGAGAGAAAGGAGAAAGGAGAGAGAGGAGAGAGAAAAAGAAAAGAAGAAAAGGAGAGGAGAGAAGGAGAGAGAGAGAGGAAATAGAAAGAGAGAGAGAAAGATAGCCAGCCAATCAATCGCCCGTAGATCAAGCAAGCAAGCAAGCAAGAGACGCTCGCTTAGCCCGGCGAAAACGTATTACAGTACCATGATACATGAGCAAGTACGTACTGTGCTGTACGTATGTACAGTACATCAGAACCTCCTCAGCAGCTCTCGGGGTTCGATTGCAACGAGGAGTCGTCGATGGATCGAAAGACGCCGGATCGAGAGAGACCGGGATAAAAATGCCTTGCCTGTCTGTCTGTTCACTGACCGGATCGGACTGATTTTCAGAAGAGCGGGTTGCTACTGTACATAGGAGATGGGGGGGTGGCTGGGAGTTCGCGGGAGGAAGAATGGATTCCTGGTGTTTTTGTTGTTTGCTTACCCTGTGTGTACAGTACAGTAAATGGCGTGACCTAGTCCTGTGGAGAGAAGAAGCGGGCTGCTTTGTTTTCCCTTCCTTCCTTTTTTCCTTCCTGTGATGTTCTGAAACTACCTACCTACAGTCCGTAGCGAAGAGGTGGGTTTGATGTTTGAACTTACGTACCTGCTCACTGAGTTGACATTGAAGATACATACAACACCCACTTACACGCACGGTGTGAAGAGAAAAGGAAAAGAGGGGTACGTACGAGTGGTCGTCACCAGCTCGGCGGTGTTCTGGTGTTTTAATTAGGACAGACTTCGATGCGAAATACGTTACTTATTTCTACATCTGTCTTTGTATCTAAACACAATAAGCGAGACCAGAGCCGACTTGAAGTGGTCTTGGCCACTGTACAGTACTGTACTGTAAGTACACCCCACAGGAGTATGGTCTACTACTTCGTTCCAACATGTACAGTGCTATAAGTACAGTACATACCACAGACGTGGTCCTCGCAATCGCAGACGTGGGATCCGAGGTGTGCTCGGCCTGCGGTCCCTATCTACCACCTACATACATACATACATACATACATACATACAGCACCTACCCAGCGATGTACTGTACGTCGGTAATTAACCTACTACTCATTCATGCCTGCCAGTGACCGGATAGGTAGGTACAGCCCTATCGCAGCATCCCAGCAAAGGCTCTCCCCCACCCGACGGGATCGATAAAGTAAGAGAGGCCGTGATTTGTATACGAGGCCGAAGTAAAAACATCCATGGGATCGATTTACACACACGCACGCACTCACGCTCATCAGACGATATCGCACGCTCGAGATCGTCGTAGGGTGGGAAATACGGAGGTATATATGTATGTACACGTAAATTTATGTGTATGTGTTTATAAATAGCAAGGCTGGATGTCGGTCGGGATAGTGGTAGGTTTACGTATTGATGGCAGCGTACAGTTGGTACGGTACAGACCCTTCCTTATTTCCTTCTTTCATTCTTTCATTCTTCCCTTCATCTCTCCTCCCCCTCTCCCCCCCTCCCCCGCGCGCAGAGCCTGCCTGTACTGTAAAAAGCCGTAGCCGTAGCCGTAGCTGCGCAGCAGTGTAAACACCTACATACAGTACCTACCTACCTACCTACCTACCATACTTAGCATTCCATCATACAGTACAACACACCGTCTATCGACAGTGCCGTGGAGCGCAGCAGCGCGGTACCTACCTACCTACCTAGAAGCCCACCACGTTCCTGCGCGGTGGTCTCGAGTCGGTGCGTGACGGGGTCGAGCGGATTGTCGGTGGATGGATGGGTCAAGAGCGCTGTACAAATATACAGACATACAGACATACAGGGAATCTCCAGTCCCAAATCCCGAGTCGAGCTGGCGAGCTGGGTGGGCGCGCTTGATAGGTACTGTCTGTACGTATGTATGTAGATACAGCAAGTATGCCCAACACTGCACAACACAACACAACAGTACAGTACTGTACCTACCTACAGTACCCTGCGGTATCTATCTATCTATCTATCTATCTATCTATCATCTGTGCTTGACTGGAGCAGAGCACCCCAAGGCTGCTTGCTACTTTCTCACCTGGTATGTACTGTGTGTGTGTAGCAGGTCACTGAACAAAATGACTAGTTGGCTGACTAACAAGTCCATGGGGGGGGGGGGGGGGGGAGGAAAAAGAAAGGAAAAAGAAAGAAAGGAATAAAAGAAGAAAGAAGAAGAAAGGGCAACGATGGCACGGGCATGGGATGTGTGGCGGCGTGTTGAGCTATAGTACTGTACTGTGTATATATATACAGACAGACAGACAGACAGACAGACAGACAGACAGACAGACAGACAGACAGATATACGTCTCTTACCTTGTACTGTACTGTACTGTACTGTATACATAGATATGTATGTGTATATATACATACATACAGTAAGTAAGGTAGGCTGGCTGGCTATGTGCCGTACAGTACGTACTTACTTACCTACTTACATACGTACTTACTTACTTCCTTACTTCCTTACTTCCTTACTTCCTTACTTCCTTACTTCCTTACTTCCTTACTTCCTTACTTCTTCCTTACTTCCTTACTTCCTTACTTCCTTACTTCCTTACTTACTTACTTACATACTTACATACTTACTTACCCACTTCCTTCCTTCCCTACTTCCCTACTTCCCTACTTCCCTACTTCCCTACTGTATGTATGTACATAAGTGTTCTATAAATCCTACCTACGCAGCGGGAGCTCATAGTCCAGTCTTTCTTTCTTTCTTTCTCTCTTGTTGCGTGGGTGGCCTACGGTACTTTACTGTACTCATCGTGTAGGTATATAGGTAGGTAGGTATATAGGTAGGTACCTGTTTTGCTTGCATACGTGATCTATGTATGTATGTATGTAGTATGTATGTGCTTGTCTCGGATGGGATAGGGGAGTGAGGCGTACTTTGTGAGTCGAGATATAGTTCAGTTTATTTCAGTTCAGTTGAGGTCAGTTGAGTTCATTCAGTTTATCTCATCTCATCTCATCTCATCTCATCTCATCTCATCTCATCTCATCTCATCTCATCTCATCTCATCTCATCTCATCTCATCTCATCTCATCTCATCTCATCTCATCTCATCTCATCTCATCCCATCCCATCCCATCCCATCCCAGCATAGCGTCAGGAAAGTAGGATCCTCGGCCACCCGGAGAGCTCGAGAGGGATCGGAAGGGGCGTGCTCGGTGTGCGGACTTCTGCAAGTGCCCCATCTCCTCCCTAGGGGAGGTACAGTACGTGTATCGCTGCACAGTAGGCTGGCGTCATGTCGAGAAGCAAGCAGCCTCGCAGCCTCGAGGCTACGAAGCTACGATGGTAGGAAAGGAAAGGAAAGGAGCGTGGCGTGGCGTGCCTGGGAGAGAGAAATGGGCCTTACCTCGCTCGATGTGCTGCATGTACCTACAGTACAGTACAGCAGCACAGTCGCTGGCGGAGAACGGACGACGCGATGCAGCGCAAACGAAAGCCAGCCAGCCAGCCAGCAAGCAAGCGAGCGTCCGAAATCGGCCGGCGGGCTCTGACGTTCTCTCTCTCTGATCCACATGGTGTCCACAATCGCAAGACAACACGCGAAAAAAAAAAACGAGTCATCAGGAGCGTACCAAGCCGTATGGACGAAGCCATGCCACGGTCCGGTGCGGTACATACCGT
This sequence comes from Blumeriella jaapii, assembly GCA_009599575.1. Lineage (NCBI taxonomy): Eukaryota > Fungi > Ascomycota > Leotiomycetes > Helotiales > Drepanopezizaceae > Blumeriella > Blumeriella jaapii. The sequence goes on along the minus strand of VWND01000007.1, from coordinate 674,819 downwards.
ACCCTACCCTACCCTACCCTACCCTACGGTGCACACCCACGGCCGGAGGAGGGGAAGACCACAAGGGGACAAGACGTGTTCGACGATGCCACGGTTCCACGGCTCGCGGGTTTGCGGGTTTGCGGTTCCACGGCTCCACGGCTCCACCGGCCCGTACAACGGCAGGATGGGCGATGTCCTGTTGGTACTGTACAGTACACAGTACAGTACATAAACAGTACATATACAATACATATACAGTACAGCAGTTACATAATATGTACTGTCCAGTGGCAAAGTCATGTACTGTACAGGACTGTGACGCTGCAGACCGCCCGCATCGGGTGGCAGCAGGAAGCCGGAGAGGCAGCAGCGCGGAGAGGAGAGGAGAAAGTGACGTGCCCGATACTTTACCGCGATCTCGAGAGACATGCCAGGGGTTTGGAATCGGGGCGGGTCTGGGTGGTGGTTCATGGAATTTTTGGGTTTTTTGTTTGGCTTTGGCTTTGGGTTTGGGGTTTGGGGGGGGTTTGGTTCGCTTTAGGGTTTTGGGGGTTTCTTGAAACTATGTGTACACATACTTTCGATGGTGGAAGAACGCATGCAGCCAGGACGGACAGGAAAAGGTACCAGGCCCAAAGGTAGGGAAGGGTCAAGGAGGTGATGGGTGGTGAGCCTGAGTACCGATCGCGTCGGTGCAGTGTGTGGTGTCTGTACTGTACTGAGGTACTAAGGTACTGAGATACTGTACTGAGATACTGAGAGACAAATGGATTTCAGACTTGGAGGCTGATGAGTAAGCAGAATCTGGAATGCGTCGGAGTCGGACAAAGTGATGATCCATGGACGAAGGACAAGTGCAGTGGGCGTGTACAGAATGTACTGTACTGTACTGTGTACAGTATGTACAGTATGTATATGCGTGGATTGGACTGGACTGGACGGTAGGTACTGTACAGGAAAGTACACAGTACATACACATACACACATACACATACAGTACATGCGGTATCTGTAAGATAAAAAGTGGGATCCGATCTCGAATGCGTTACAGGGTACCTTACAGGGTGCCTTACCGGCGGGAAGGGATGCATCCGTCCTGTGCAGGCGGCGGCAAAGGTAAAATTGGCATTGCTGGGGCTCATGCGTCTGTGGAGTGCAGTATGTGTCGAGAGGTTGGAAGTCGTGACATCAGGGTGTGAATGTCATGGCCGTAATGCCGTGAAGTCTGTAATGCAGCAAAGGCCGTAATACAGCAAAGGCCGTAATGCAGCAAAGGCCGTAATACAGCAAAGGCCGTAATGCAGCAAAGGCCGTAATACAGCAAAGGCCGTAACACAGTAAAGGCTGTAATGCCGTAAATGCCGTAAATGCCATAATCTACTCCCGCCTTCCCCTTTCTCTGTACCTCCCAGTACTACCACACTACCACACACACGATGTACTTTGCCGTTCTGTCAGTATGGCGTGAAGGAGGCATGGCATACCAATCCTACATCATACGGGACATGGAGATGACAGTAGTACGTCTATGTAAATACAGGATATCTACATTACCTAGGTACGTGCAGTACATCTAAATGATCACAGATTGACGTAATTACAGTAGTACATCTACATACTGACAGATATCTACATATTACAGTAGATCTGCATATTACAGTAGATCTGCATATTTACAGCATGTCTACACAATGACAGTGCAATGCATATTTACAGCACATCTACATAAATACAATACAATTACATATGTACAGTAGCACATCTACATTATACGGTACTGTGCATCTGCTGTACGTAATGACAGTACATCTACATAATGATAGTACATTTACATAATGATAGTACATTTACATACTTATAGTAGTACATCTACATAATACAGTACAGTACATTTACATCCTTACAGAACATCTACTTACCTACAGTACAGTACACCTACTGTACAAAATTACCGTCCATTTACATACTTACAGAACATCTACATAATACCGTCCATTTACAAACGGACAGCATATCTACATACTTACAGCACATCTTCATCCTCACCACACATCTACATAATACAGTACATTTACAAACTTACCGCACATCTACATCCTCACCACACATCACACACTGTCAGTCCCACAGTCCCACAATCCCACAATCCCACACCACAATCCCTCAAGTCCCTCAAGTCCCTCAAGTCCCTTCCAGTCCCCCTCCCCTCCCCCTCCCCCTCCCCCCCTCCCCCCCCCATTCCCCCCACTCCGTGTCTGTCTCTCGCCCCTCGCGCCGATCATGGTCGCTCATCAAGCGCGGCGTAGATCGAGCCAACCCCAAACCTCACACCCACCACCCACCACCCACCCACCACCCATCCACCCCAGGCCGGCACTTCCTGACGTCTTGGACCGGGCCCCGACGGATGGGGCCTTGGCGGCCGTCCATGCGACCAGCGGCCATCGACCATCGACCATCGACTATCGATCTGATATCGGATATCGGATATCGACCTTCGACTCGCGATGCACTCACTCATTGACTTCCACCTCCATGTACTGTACTGTACCGTACCGTACCGTACTTACTTTATTTAGGCCGCCGTCACTCATGCCGCCGCTACTGCTGCTGCGGCCCCAGTCCTCGAGTGTTATTAATATCATGACCGTCTCGGTCTCGGGGTCGGACGCAAGCAGTTCGTTCTCCTTGCTGCTCTTCCATTCTTCTTCTTCTTCTTTGGCACAACCCCCCCCCTCCTTCTCCTTCCCATTCCCATTCCCCCCTACGCACACACGCATTCACGCACACACGCAAGCATGATGAGTTACGCCTGTCACTCTGAAGAGGCCCAACGCCTCTCGCAGGAGGTACGTCCGTCCGTCCGTCCCATCCCATCCCATCCCTTCCCTTCCCTTCTCTTCCCATGCGATGCCGTCGCATCACGTGCCCCTCCGACTGCACACCCCGTACTGACCATGCACTCGCCATCGCACAGCTCCAGGGCAACATCGTCGGTCCCAATGATCCGCTCATCCAGCGCATCCCGAACGTCTACGCCCCCAGCGGCATCGACGTCTTGAACATTCTGGTACGTCTGCTCGGCCACTCCGTTCTCCATCTTCCCCCCGACCGACGTGTCGGGACCGGGTCAGGGTCAGGGTCTGGGTCTGGCAGCCCGAACTGCGGCCTTGACTTTCTTCGATGACGCCCAGCGGAAGGCAAAAGCCTTCGAGCCTTTCTTTTCTTCTCTTCGCGTCTCGTCCCGTCCAGAGCCGACTAACCTTCCCTCCTCCCTTCCTACAGCTGGAGATCAAGTGTCGCCCGAACCCCGTCATCGACATCGGCAACGTCGACAGCGGCGTGGCCCTCGTCCTCTGCGACGCCGACGCGCCCGACCACCCGATCCTCTACTGCTCGGAGCCCTTCATGGAGCTGACGGGCTACAACTCCTCGGAGATCCTGGGCCGCAACTGCCGCTTCCTGCAGCACCCGCCGGGGGGAAACCGACAATGCGCCGACCGTCGCATCAACGCCATCAATGCCATCGCGCGCCGCGAAGTCAAGCAGACGGTGTCGCGCGGCCGCGAGACCAAGTTCATCAACTACTGCAAGGATGGCTCCGCCTTTGTCAACATCCTCACCCTCATCCCGATCCGTTGGATGGGGCGGAATTACATTGTGGGCTTTCAGGCCGATGAGCGGATCCTGGGGCGTTGAGGCGCGCCGATGATGGTGGTGGTGGAGGAGGGGAGGCCGACGAACGCTGCTCTCGTGGTGCTCTCGTCTGGGTGCGGTGCTTGGCGGTGCTGGACTTGTATTGGGAGTACGTGACGACGTGATATGACATGGCATGGGATCGGTGTTGGTGGCGTTGGCGTACGGGGTGGCATGCGATGAATGATGAGGACTGGGTCGTGCTATTGACTTCTTGCACTTTTGGGAAAGATCCTCTGCTCCGCTCGGCTCCGCGAGAGCGGCTTTGGCTTTGGCCAGACCCAGAGCGTGAATCGTGTTGAGATGGAGGAGTGCAGCGAACGTTGAACGAAGGATTGGATTGGATCTGACCACAAGCGAACAAGGAAGAAGAAGAAAAAGAAGAAAAAAAAGGCCACGGCGTGTCGTACAGATCGGACATGTACATGGTTGTACAGCATCAGGTCCGACCGACCTACTCCATGCCCACTCACATACCACTACCGGGAAAGGGGCATTCTGGTCCGTCCATTGGCCCAAGCAAGGAATCAAAGCGCACGCGCAAGCGAAGCGTTTGCGAGCCATTCCATCATGCGGGTGTCGTTTGAAGTTTTTTTTTTCGTATCGGAGGGGACGAAGGGGAAGGGAAGGGGACGGAGAAAGAGAGGAAGGGAGAGAGGAAGGGAGAGAGAGAAAGAGAGAGAGAGAGAGAGAGAGAGAGGCCTTTGAGCCACGCGTACTGTACTGTAGGTAGGTCGATGGTTGATACGTATTCCTTCTTCGAAGCGCTCGAGCAGCTCGAGTACAGAGCTGGTCAAGAGCCATGAGGTATTGTAAAGCTATCAGCTGTAGCTGTAGCTGTAGCTATGAGCAATGAGCAATGAGCAATGAGCAATGAGCAATGAGCTATGAGCAATAAGCAATAAGCAATGAGCAATGAGCAATGAGCAATAAGCAATGAGCAGTGAGCAATGAGCAATGAGCAATGAGCAAGAAAGTAAGAGAGCAAAAAGCAGTGAGCAGTAAGAAATAAGAAATAAAAAATAAGGAATGAGCAATAAGCAATAATAAAGCAAAAAAGCAAAAGAGCAAGAGAGCAAAAGAACAAAAGAGCAATAAGCAATAAGAAATAAGGAATGAGCAATAAGCAGTGAGCAGTGAGCAGTGAGCAATAAGGAATGAGCAGTGAGGAGTGAGAAATGAGCAATAAGCAATAAGCAATAAGCAATAAGCAATAAGCAGTGAGCAGTGAGCAGTGAGCAGTGAGCAGTGAGCAGTGAGCAGTGAGCAATGAGCTATAAGGAGTGAGGAGTGAGCAATGAGCAGTGAGCAATAAGCAGTGAGCAATGAGCAGTGAGCAATAAGCAGTGAGCAATAAGCAATAAGAAACAAGGCAAAAGAGCAAAAGAGCAAAAAAAGCAAAAGAGCAAAAGAGCAAGAAAGCAAGAGAGCAAAAGAGCAAGAGAGCAAGAGAGCAAAAGAGCAAAAAAGCAAAAGAGCAAAAGAGCAAGAAAGCAAAAGAGCAAAAGAGCAAAAAAGCAAAAAAGCAAAAGAGCAAAAGAGCAAAAGGGCAAAAAGTAAGAAAGCAATGAGCAGTGAGCAGTGAGCAATAAGTAATAAAAAGTGAAAAGTGAGCAATGAGCAGTGAGCAATGAGCAGTGAGCAATAAGCAATAAGCAATAAGCAATAAGCAATAAGCAATAAGAGAATGAGAGTTGGAACTGTGAAAGTGGAAGTGAAAGTGAAAGTGGAAGTGAAAGTGAAAGAAGAATGCCAAGTGGAAGGAGATTGTAGTACATACTGGATGGACTGGATTGGACTGGATTGGATTGGATTGTCTGTCTGTCTGGCTGGCTGGCTGGCTGGCTGGCTGGCTGGCTGGCTCGGGAGAACGTGGATGGATGGATGGATGGGTGGGCCGTGGTCTGGGCTGGATGCGAGTTGGTGGGTTTCTGGTACTTACTGGTACTTACTTACTTACCTACTTACTTACCTACTTACTTAATTACTTACTTACTTACTTACTTACTTGCTGTGCTGTGCTGTGCGTACGATATGGAGAGGTGGATGTTTTTGGGTGGAGGCGGGAATTCCTGCTTGTTTGCTTGCTCTAGGTAAGGCGGGGTGAGGTGAGGTGAGGTGAGGTGGGGTGAGGTGGATAGGTAGGTGGATAGGTAGGTGGATAGGTAGGTAGGTAGGTAGGTAGGTAGGTAGGTAGGTAGGTAGGTAGGTAGGTAGGTAGTAGGTAGGTAGGTAGGTAGGTAGGTAGGTAGGTAGGTAGGTAGGTAGGTAGGTAGGTAGGTAGGTAGGTACCTAAGGTAAGGTAATTTAAGGTAAGATAGGTAGGTACCTAGTTAGGTAGGTATGCGCCGTGAGATAGATATCGTACAAACGCAACGCAACACAACACAAAGTCGCGTGCCTCTCTGCTTTCCTCTGTATGCTCTTCTCCCTCTCCTCTTCTCTCCCCACGCATCTTCGCTAACTATGTACCTACCTACCCACCTAGGCACGTTCGCTCCCCCTCAGCCGGACCGCCTGGCCGTACTTCTGCAGCTTGGTAATCAGCTGGTCGCCCTGCTTCACGACGTCCGTGTACTGCTTGTTCTTGTCGTCCGGCCGGTTGGTCTCGATGATACCCTTGCCCGTCACGCGGTCGATGGTGCACGGGATGCGCTCGGCGGCGATGAACTTGGCCAGGTCGCTGGACGTGAGAGTTGAGTTAGCAGGTGGGAGAGGAGTAGGGGTGTTGGTTTGGTTGACGTGGAATTCGAACGCGGATGGGGTGGCGGAGGGGGACTGTGCTTACCGATCGAGAAAGTCCACCGAGACGCCAAAGTCGTTGGCCATGCTCTCGAGCCCGACAACGCGGTAGCTCTGCAGCAGCTGCTGGTAGGCGCGCAGGCGCATCTCGCGCACGAACCAGCCGCGGTGCTCGTAGAGGTACCGGTCCTGCGTGAGGAAGTTGACCTCGACCGAGGCGAGAGCGGCGAAGAACGAGCGGTAGCTGCCCGTGTACAGGCTGCCGACCAGCTGTGCCAGGGGCGAGAAGTCAACCGCGGCCTCGGCCTCGGGCTGGTCGCTTCCCAGCGTCGTGAGGTTGACGGCCGTCTTGGCTGGCGTCGCCGAAGACACGTCCTTCATCTCGTCGTCGGCACCAGGGCCGGCGGACAGCGCGCCCGAGAGAGCTAAGAGCTTGTCCTCCCCATCGCCGAGGATGGCCTTGATCTCGGGCGCATCGACCACCTTGGACTTGAAATCCACGCGCTTGAGCGACACCGACCCGGCCAGGACGGAGTAGACGACGAGCGAGGAGTAGCTGCAGAGTTCGTAACTGGTAAACGTGGACAGGCTGTCGAGGAGGAGCGGCGCGGCCAGAGCGTAAGACCGGACGGTGAGCAGGTACAGGCCTTGGTATGCCTTCAAGCGGTTTCTGCGGTCCCAATCGCCACCACTCTCCACCAGCGTCTTCGCCCGATCAACGTGCTTCTTGACGAGGATCTTGTCGCCGTAGAACAGACCCACTCGAATGATGGCAAGCACGATGTCGATCTTCGTTCCCAACACACCCGTCTTTTCGAACACCTCTTCGTATGCTGCAATCGCACGATCCTATATTCAATGCTCGTCAGCGTCCCATTGCCGTACTCGTCACCACCACTGCCCGTACCTTGTCGCCAACGCGTGCCCAGAACTCTGCCCGCTTCCCTCTCGCAGCTTGCACTTCCGTCTCTCCAGCCTTCTCCGCCGCCTCTTCCTCCTCCTTCTTGAACCCATCCAGCTCCTCATCATTCTCCTTCTTCAGCTTCTCGTAGAGTGATTCCTCCCATGGCAGATCCACCTTGGGTATCGAGTTCTTGCTTGCCACCATACCAGTCGCACTCGGTCTGCGTCCCAGGGGCTTCGTCGATTGAGACGAGCTGATGCCGCCCTCGTTCAGGATGCCTTCTGTCGGATGAGCCAGATACCAGTAGAGTGGTGCCATCTTGTGCTCGGTGATCGCATCCTGGAGGCTCTTCAACGAAGCTTGCTGAACTGGTTTGGGCGCGGAAGGGTTGGTGAGCGTGAAGATGTGTTGGGCGATTGGGAGAAGAGGATATTTCGCATACTGGGGATCGGAACCCATCGTGATAAGCGGAAAGAGGGTACGTGAGGGCGGGGTTTGAGTAGACTTGGTAAGGGAGAGGTGTTATGTTCAGAGTGTTTGTTGATGTTGAAGTGGTATGCCGAATTCTAGAGCTCGGAGGTTCAGTAAGGCGCTAGCTTGACGCGAAGCTGTGGTGCCTGAGGGTGTTGCGCCGCGCTACTCTTCCATACATGTGACGTCGAGCGAAGCAAAGTACCGAATTATTTGTCCACTACTCACACAAACTCGAAAACAAGACAAAGTCGGAATTCCACACTCCATACAACAGCCGGTTCTCTGATCCAGGCACATTTCCCTCGACTGCGCAGTAACAATGGCGGGCGGCGACAAAGAGACGTCTCCTGTTGAGGACCAGCCTCAACCCTTCAATGCCACCAAACTCGAGCCAGCCAAGAAACGCAGACGCTCTCGATCACCCTCCAATCCTGCCCCCAAACGTGTTGACAATCGCCCAAACCCTCGAAGAAGATCCCCTTCGCCCCAACGCAGATCTGCCTCCCCTCCTGTCCGCAAGCAGAAACGCCCAGGCCAGCGAGCGCGAATCACAGATGCCGAGCGCGAGCACATCAAGCAGAAGCAACTCGAGCGTGAGAAGGAGCTGGAGGCTCTAGCTGCCCAGCAAGGAATTCATGATGCTGTCAAGCAACATTACAACGCGGTTCCAGAGCGGGGCCGAGATTGGCGCAAGACGGACAGCCGTATCAAGGGTTTGAGAAGCTTCAATAATTGGGTAAAGAGCACTGTCATTCAGAAGTTCTCCCCGGCAGAAGACTACACGCCTCCATCGCAGGAGCGTGGGGGTATGTTGTTCGATGAAGGCCCAGCCACTCCACCGGGTTTGCTGGTTTTGGACATTGGATGTGGGAAGGGAGGGGACTTGGGAAAGTGGCAGCAGGCACCGCAACCGGTTGCGTTGTATGTTGGCCTGGACCCAGCAGACATCTCAATCGACCAGGCCAAGGAAAGATATCGACAAATGTCCAGCCGTGGCGGAGGAGGGCGGGGCCGCGGCAGAGGAGGTGGCAGAGGTGGATACAACAGCAGATCACAGCCTCCCTTGTTTGACGGCGAGTTCTATGTTCAGGATTGCTTTGGCGAGAGCATTGAGAAGATTCCGTTGATCAGAGATGTTGGCTTTGATGGGTCGGGAGGACCATCAAGATTCGGTGGGGGTGGTTTCGACGTTGTCAGCATGATGTTTTGCATGCACTATGCCTTCGAGAGTGAGGAAAAGGCGCGACAAATGCTTAAGAATGTCGCAGGGGCTCTGAAGAAGGGGGGTAGATTCATTGGCACGATACCAAATTCCGACGTTTTGAGTGGCAGAGTGGAGAAATTTAATGCTCGTCAGGCTCTCAAAGGAAACGGCAAGACTAAGGACGGCGAAAATTCTGAAGGGAAAGAAGGGAAGGAGGAAGATGGAGAAGACGGAGAAATCGAAGAAGGCGAGGCAGAGGCCAGTGCAGAATGGGGCAATGATATTTACCGAGTCCGCTTCCCAGGCAAGACTCCAGCAGATGGCATCTTCCGACCTCCGTTTGGATGGAAGTACAACTTCTACCTCCATGAAGCCGTCGAGGAGGTTCCCGAGTACGTCGTGCCGTGGGAGGCCTTCCGCGCTATTGCAGAAGACTACAACCTCGAGATGCAATACCACAAGACATTTGATGAAATCTGGCGGACGGAGAAGGACGACGACATCTTGGGCCCGTTGAGTGAGCGTATGGGTGTGAGAGAGAGAGGCCGGGGCCCATTGCTTGTGAGCGATGAAGAGATGGAGGCTGCTAGCTTCTACGTTGGCTTCTGCTTCTACAAGGTCTGAGAACTTGTCAAAGGTCTGATTTCGCCTCTTTAAGATATCGGGGGTGATTACATGACTCGACAGGCGTATGGATATGCGTGACTTCATCTGCAGCAAGGGCTCCTCGGAAGTGTATATTATGGGCGGGCATAGACAGCATGAAATTTACAAAAGTAATATCACCTCAACCCTCGTTCTGAAGCGTGTGTATTCCCCAAGTCTACTGGTGGATCTTTGTGCTGCTGACCAGGCTTTTCATCTTCTGAATACTACAGAAGCTACGGCTCAGAGATAGCTACCCATTTCGCGCTCCTCTTTTCTAAGCAAACCTGGCTACCACCACCTCCTCTTGCTCCCAAGGTAAATCGAAAGCTCTCAATATCCAGCTTTGACTTTGCCACATGAACAAGTGAATGAGTACGTGAATTCGAGCGGAAGTCACACGCACCCGCCTATAAGCAGAGCGAGCTAGGTAAGTGAATGAATGAGCCAACTCGTTCTCTTGACTTTCCCTTGTAGGCAAGCAAACACTTACCCACCACACACCCAGCTCATCCCCGACCTCCAAGACACAACGTCGAAACATCCACGACGAGCACCACAGCACCCAAGTCTGGCACAAGAACATTACACCACAAGCGTCTGAAAGACCAAGCCGTCATCGCAAGCACATGTAAGCTTACCTAAATCAATTCCCTTCCAGAACCAAACCTCAAACAGCCCGACAGGAAAAGGGGAATCTGTACAAGCCAAGCAAGAAATACACAAACACCTTACAAAACCAAATCATGTGCACGCACACCTACAGAACGTACCTCCAATGCCTGCACCGCTGCTGGATCGGCCTCGAGCCCTGCCGCACGCCGGACAAGTGCGCAGCGAGCGCTGCCTGGCTACCCACGCGCAACCTGCAGGACCGGCCCGGCTGGTGCGCGGCGTGTATGGCGACCAGGAGGGTGGAGATGAAGGGCCGGTATGCGGTTGTTAGGGGGTATGGAGGGTATGCTGTAAATGGGGAGGATGAAGAGGGAAAGTAGATCTGGGAGGAAGGGGGTGTTGATAAACGGGAGGATTGTGTGGCACTTCACTCCACGTCTCGAGTATGGAGACCCTTGCCATAAAGCGTCCGGGCAGTCTAATAGTGTTAAACCATCTCCGCCTTCTTGTTCGAAAAAAAGGATCGTTGTGGATGGGGAATTGGAAGGCAAGTCAAAAGTAAATAAAGCGAGGTTATGCAAGCGAGGTTCGAGAACCTCGCCAACCCAATCGCCCAGACCCCATCGGACAGAAGAATGATGGAGACTGCGGATTGGTTGCGACAGCTGCAAGGTAACTTAGGAAAGAGACATGGATGCGATATTGAAAAAAAGAGGTTGTTGATAAAAATAGTACGGGTGAGGACAAGACACTGTTTGTATGTAGGGTAGCTGTTGTAGCCTTGCTCCCAGATACGTACAGTACGGTAGAGCAATTCTACGTAGCAAAGCGCCTTATCACTATAGGAATTACTACAATTGATACGATAGTTGAGGATTCCGTCAGCTCTGGAAGTAAAACGTCTGTGATCTGGCCGGCTTACGCAATGCTAGATCTCTGGGCAATTTTTTTTTCTTGGCTCAGCTTAACTTTCTCCTTCCTTCCTAACCGATCAATGATTGTATTCGCCCCCAGAGACTCACCCTGAATCCCTCGGACCCAATCTGGCTGTCGCTTCTCCCCTACAGTATCAAGCGGCTGTCACTGATGGGTCGACGATCAAAGCGATCAAAGTGATCAAAGCGATCAAAGCTCTGCTCTTCCAGCGCATCCTACAGTACTACTTCTAAATCGCCCCAGGCTCCGCACACCTGCGCACCCAGGTACTGTACAGTACAGTAGGAAGCTCCTCGTGCCCCTCTTGTCTGCCCCTGTCCCGCGGGTAGCGCGCGTCGATCAGAATGGCCGCTCTCCACGCGTCACTGCGGCTATCGATATCAACTAGACGCTCCGTCCTGAACAACACTCTCACATCCTCGAGTTCGAGACAGCCGCTCACACAAGTACAATCGTGTTGGTTTTCAAAGGCGTGGGTACCTCTATCAATCTCTTCAGGTACGTCAATTAATTAATTCATGCCTCCGACATCGGTCTGCGGGGTGTGGTGGATCACGGTGTTATCACCCCCACCTCGATCCTTACTTTTCTTCTCTTCTCAACTACTCTCACAATCTACTCACTCTGTACACAAACAAACGCTGTCTGTCCGCATCGTGCACTCGTTTCTTCTAACCTTCTCTTTCTTACTAGACAATCTCGACCGAAGCCTGAAATTGCGACGTGCGCAACACCGAGCCATGTCGTCAACCACTACTCTTCGAAGCCTGAACATAGGCAATATCAACCCACACGTGGTCGAGGCTAAATACGCTGTCAGAGGAGAGCTGGCTGTCAAGTCCGAGGAGTACAGAGCGAAGCTGGCAAAGGGAGACAAGAGCTTGCCATTCGACCAGGTCATCTCGGCCAACATTGGCAACCCCCAACAGCTGGATCAGAAGCCCATCACCTTCTTCCGACAAGTCTTGAGTCTGATCGAGTACCCCCCGCTGCTAGAAAAGGAAGATGTGCTGTTGAACCAATTGGGCTACAAGGCGGATGTTATCGAGCGGGCGAAGTGGCTCTTGAAGACAGTGGGATCGGTTGGCGCGTACAGTGCAAGTGCTGGAGCCCCAGGGATCAAGGAGAGCGTTGCGAAGTTCATCGAGCGTACGTGTGCGTCTCTCTTGGCTCGAATCTGTTGGTGCTGACTGTTGCTGAACAGGACGCGACGGCTTCCCCGCCGAGGCCAGCGACATTTACCTCTCTGCAGGCGCCTCCTCGGGAGTTAACACTCTCCTGCATATTATTGCTGCCTCTCCCAACACTGGCGTCTTGGTTCCTATTCCTCAGTACCCTCTATACACCGCTTCTCTCGCCGTGCTCAACGCCAAGTGCGTACCCTACTACCTCGACGAGTCGAAAGGCTGGGGAACAGACCTCGAGGCTATCAAGGCTGCGTACAAGCAAGCTAAGGCTGAAGGAACAGAGGTTCGGGCGATTGTCATCATTAACCCCGGAAACCCTACTGGAGCCAGTCTCTCGGCGGAAGATGTCAAGGCTGTCATCGAGTTCGCGGCCCAGGAGAAGCTTGTAGTGATGGCCGACGAGGTCTACCAAACAAATGTTTTCAAGGGTGAGTTCCATAGCTTCAAGCGTGTTCTGAGGGAGATGCAAAAGGCCGACCCGGAGAAGTACAAGAACGTGGAGCTTGCTTCGCTGCATAGTATCTCTAAGGGCATGGTCGGTGAGTGTGGCCACCGAGGTGGGTACTTTGAGCTGTGCGGCTTCGACCCTGAGGTTGTTGAGCAAATTTACAAGTTTGTGTCCATCAGCTTGTGCGCGCCAGTCATTGGTCAATGCTTGGTGGAGTTGATGGTCAACCCACCTCAGGAGGGATCACCAAGTTACGAGCTGTACAAGCAGGAGTATGACGGTATTTTCGCCGGTCTCCAGAAGCGCGCTACTGCTCTCTATGAGGCTTTCAAGGAGATGGAAGGCGTTGAGTGTGACGAGCCTCAAGTAATGTCCCCATTCATTTGTGTCAAACGTAAGCTAACAATTTACAGGGATCTATGTACCTCTTTCCTACCATCAAACTCCCACCAAAGGCCATCGAAGCCGCTAAGAAGGAAGGCCGCTCTCCAGACGAGTACTACACCTTCCGTCTCCTTGATGCAACTGGAGTCTGCGTAGTCGCTGGATCAGGATTTGGTCAAAAGGAAAACACTCTTCACTTCCGCACTACGTTCCTCGCGCCAGGTACTGAGTGGGTTGGCCGCATCACCAAGTTCCACAAGGATTTCATGAATGAATTTAGATGAGTTGAGATGAAGCAAGCGGATACCCTTTGCAGTAGACGCGACGACGTATGGGTGGGTGAGCATTGTCTTGCTGGCTGGCGAGGAGTTCCTGGATAGATAGACAGACCTTCGGCTGAGATCTAGGGTGGTTTGTAAATAATCAACCTAGGAAGCAACGGAAATGCTCTTTCATAAATCAAATGCAAGATACCCCCACAACATACGGTGTGTATGAATTTGGTTAGTCGATGAGAAAGACATTGCCTGGGATCCAATTTTCCGCCATCTCCGGCTTTTGATGCTCTGAGACGAGGAACCGACGCCACTTACTTCAACCCGATATCTGTCTACTTCACTCATGGTGGTCTTTACATGCCTAGCCTATGCATGGCTGTTCATAACAAGCACCCTCGCACAGATCACGCAACTACTTGAACCCTCATCCCTCTTGCGAATTTTAAGCTCCATTTCTGGCACGTCGACGTTGAAAACGGCGTTTTCCTTGCCAACCTAGCTCCTCCTTCACAAGAAGCGCTTCATAACCAAGCAGGTGTCTATGCTGCGCCGCTGGCGATTGATTGCGTTGAATCCGAACCTGTTCCCGCGTTTCAATATGGCCAAGGCAAACGGGTGTCCCTTCGCCGTCGGCAGCTCAGCCTGTCTCCATCAACAGGTAAATAGTCATCTCCTTCTGCGCCCGCGTGTCCGGGCTTCCCGTGGTAAAGCCGATGCGACTCCACGCCTCGACGAAAGCTTTCCCCTACGCCATCTTCTCGGCAGGTTCTTGTTTCTGTCTTGTCTCCTCGTCGCGACTCCCGTGCTCGCCACTGTCGGGGGAGCTTGCTTACTCGGTCGGGCCTGCAGACTACCACAAGGAGTTGTAGCTCATCGTGCGTCAGCGAACCCACGCGCCTCGGTGCGTGGTAGAAGTTGGTGCCACTGTGAAATTGCATACGGGGCGAGCAAGGTGGATTGAGAAAGAGGATGGGTTAATGACGAGCGGACACGCGTATGGCGTTGTGCCTGTGATTGTGCTTGTGCGGAAGATGGGGAAATTGACGGATGCGGTATCTGCGGAGTAGTTGCCTGCCGTCGAGGAGATGTATGTTTGAGGAATGGGCGGGGTTCTTGAAGCCGATGGGCGAGGATGAGAGGAATGGTGAGATGTGTGGATGGCAGGATAGAAAGTTTAGGGTCATTGGGAAAGGAGGAGGAAAGGGGGGTTGGAGTTGGGTTGCGAGGATGGTTTGTTGATGTATATGGGTGGTAACAAGGAGGTTGCAGTGGATGCTGGAGAGGTCGATGGTTACGCTGGAAAGGAAACTGGAGGCTATAAGATCAAACACATTCTCGAGAACGTCCTTCGTGAAGAGTGACGAATTTAATATACTGTGTAAGCCCTTCCCTTACGGACGGGAAAGTTCTCCTTCGTCTTCGTGAGACGTATGTCTGTCGTTGTCAACACCGAGTGCTGGTTACATACTCTGGACCTTGGACTTAAAACTCCCTTAGACCTCCACGTACCTGCTTGCGGAAGTATTCATGTAGAATTTAAATCAGGGCACATCTCCAAGTTTCTGATATCCGGGCTGGCTTGGCAGGCAAATCGTTTTTGGATCATGCCCTCCTCGGCCGCCGCGGGCACTTCGGTGGAACAAATTTGAGAGGTAGTCTTATAGCCAAACCGCAAGATCTCTGTCACTTAACATGTTTCAGTCACTCGTAAGACCTCGAAGGGCATTGCGCTCCGGCGTCCCTTAGAACTTACTTGTGAAACGGTAGCGCGGCCTTCGCAGAGAGTTGCCCACCGATGCCGGGAGTCTGGTTGCATTCCACTCTAAGTCCGAGAGTTAAGGCCTGTTTCAGGATTTTTTTTGCAGTTTTTTTGGCTTGCTTTTTGCATTTTTTTGCTTCAATATAACATTCGCGTGGTTTGGCGCTTTGTTTTTGTTTTTGTTTTTTAAGCGAGACTTATCACGCCAAGCATTTTTAACGGTGAGGCGCCCAAAAGGGATCAAATGAAATTGTGCTTTTCCGAACACCCCATCTCTGCAACAACATCCTTGAGGGCAATCGACCACGTTATAAACAGAGCTATCGTCTGCTCTCGTAAGATAGACCGATCTGAGGACGTGTTTGCCGGTTCTCTAATTCCCGTCATCCTGAGACTGCCCCTACAAGCCGTTCCCGGAAAAAACTTACAGAGGCCCTCCCAGTTTCAAATTTCGGACTACCACGATATGTCACAGGTACTGGGAGTTCGATCCAAGTATTGTTTCTTGTTTTGATCGCCACATTGACGAGCTGATTCGGACGACACGATCATGCTAAGAAGCCATAGCCTCGTCTTTGCGACTGCAAAACGGACTAGTTCTTCCGTACAATGTCATGAGAACGACTTTTACATTCAGACTTCTAGAACTGTTTGTTGTTGGTTGCCGTGGTCTAGTGCCCAAACTCATAGTACTGCCACGAGACCGTTGATCGGGTGAGCAACTAAACAGACCCAGACTAGGCTGATTGGTGCCCTTCAAGCAGTCGACATCGTTGGACAATCCTTTTATCTCCTGGACATCCTCTATGCAGTCTTCGACCTGTCGCAGTTGGCTGTTCTCCAATACACTAAAGAGGCCGACGATTGCGAAGAGCGTTCTGCCGAAACACGAAGCAGAACCGTTGGAGTGGTACACGGCTCGCTGCGTACCGGTACCACCCCGTCTTTACGGGGATTCTTTGCCGTTAGTCCGCGGCGATATCTGTATGAGTGCTGTGCAAATCTCTATGTGGAAACCCAAGCCGGCCCTGACGCGAGGTCTCGCAAGCAGACTGCTGTTGTACTTGTGCCATGCTGCTCTGTGTCAACGAGCTCGTATTCAATGTAGCATTGCAGAACGTCATGAAAGGCGAAATATCAGATGCAGAATGCGCGGAGCAATGCCGCACAAACCATCTTTCCGTTGGCCAAAAAGCATATAAGTAAGGTATGCGCTACGTCGCTGACGTTACAAGAGCGAAGAAATTCATCGCTGGAATCTCATTCTCGACGTTAAGTCAAATATTTTGAGCCTGCAGGCGAAGTTGTTCTGCTTCTACTCGTCTTCCGGTGCTGTTAGGATGCGAGTTTCCTCTGCTCGCGGCCCTGGTATCATCGCCACCCGCAAGACCTTCTGCTGTCAAAGTAGAAATCTGGTCTTGACTTAGACTACAGGACAATCTCTTACCATGAGATACATCTTGAAGCTTCCGTTGTCGTGCCGATTTTCAATTCTTTATTCTGCTCGATAACGTTCTTCCTGGCAGGGGTCTAGAAAGAAAGGGAAGCGATAAACTGTCCAGGAGAAAAGCAAAAGATATCGGAAGAGCCGAGAGAATTGTGGCGAAGCAGGAATATCAACCATGGCGAGGTTGTTTGGGCTGTTACGACATACACATACCTATGACCTGGAGTCTGGGAGGACAATTCGCTATGTCTCTAGGATTACTTTGCTGGAATTTGCCGATTTGTCTGATGGGCTTCGTCGAAGATTGCCGAAATTTGAGACTTCAGGGTCGTGTTTCCGTCTGAATGGCTTCATATAATCCCCTGCTTCAAACTGATCTCATACTATACGAACAGACTGGTTTCTAGATTTCAACTGTTAACTAACAGTGCCCGTGCTTCCTGGTCGTATGGACCTGTTTTCCCAGGCTCCTTGTTGCAGCCGCCACCACAATCTTTCATTTTTGTACTCTGTACAACACCAGAACAGCCCACATCCGCATCGCGAGAAGAAGAGACAAAATTTCTCAGCAAAGAACTAATACAAGTCCCGACAGGCTGGTCTGAAGGCTGCTTTGACTTACGTCACTTGGGTCAGAGTTCTCGCCATTCGTTTCTCTTCTATCTTCCGCAGACGACGACGAGGTTTAAAAAAGGCGCCCCTAACTCATCTCAAATCACTTAATAGTTTTGCTAAGACCTCGGAGTCTTGAAGTGTATCTTTAAAAGTAGCCGGTAAGTCTCGAGATCTACCTTCGCGCTTCTAGTCTTATCTTCCCCGAAACAATAACAAGTAGTTTACCGCGACCTGAAAAAAGCTGTGGCGGCCGTGGCTTTCTTGGGCCAACAGACGACCCCTACTCCAAGAAAGCTGTGCAACAGAGAAAAGACTCTCAGCGAATAGCAAATGTTCGAATTTCACCCGACTTATTGCTTAAGAATCTTGTTTGACCAGCAGGAGATCAGTCTACTGAAGTAATGGTCACTTTGAGGCCGTTTCCAATGCTGTCTTTGTGTCCAGTTGAACCGGCCTATCATGTGTCGGACATCGTCGATAAAATTGTATCATTTCAAAAGGAATCTTTAGAACTGATCGGCTTCACAGTGTCAGATCCCGCTTCTGTGCAACATGCCCCTCAAGCTGCTTCGGGTCATCCCGATAGCCCCCGAAATTCAATTCTTTTGGCAGCCACTACATGTAGTGTGATCGCGAAGCTGAGCAAGTAATAGCACTGAATCCCGACGGATCGCTGTTCAGGTTCCGTGTGCGAACACACATCATGTTGTTTTATCCTTCCTCCAGACTCCTGGATGTGCGTGGCGTCGAGTCCGCTTGAACTCGCTCATGTCAATACGGTTGCACGACAGCTTTTTGCCGAGTCGAGGACGGGCCAGACGAGAGGAGGATATTGTTGTCAACTTTCGCCAAATGACTTGTATAACTTCCACTCTTGCCCCTCACTCCGGGTCCACCTGGGCATTTTCAACTCCCAACTAACATCACGGCTTGTCAGGATGACTCTCCCAATAAAAGAGACGCGAGCTGGTACAATCTTTTCTGTTGTCCTGTCTATGCTTTCCATGTCAATTCTGGCGGTCTGTATCTGTAAGTGTGCATACCAAAGCTTGTACAACCATAGCTTACGAAGGAAGCTCGTCGAGTTCAAAATGTCCGAGACTGGTCAAGATTGCCACTGGTATGTTGGCGTAAGTACATGGCCGTTATGATCGAGAGGAATAGCTGACAGGACTCAGTGGTCATTGTCATCTACTGCGACTCAATAGTATTCGTTCTGGGCAGCGCAGTACTTTCGCAAGGATACGGAGTAGACTCTTCAGCTCCTATTTGTGCGAAAGCTGTGATACTCTGTCTCGCATGCTACATGACAACTAAGCTGGTACCAATAGTTCTTGCTGGTTCGCGAGAGTTATACTCACGATAGCAGTTCATCTACTACTTCCTGGTTGAACGAGTGTTTATTATACGAAGAAGTACAATTTCGAGACTGAAAAATCGTCTATACTTATTCAATTCTTTCGGGATGTTAGGTGAGAGACGCGAGCATTTCATCCCTAGGCTATCACAGCTAACAAATCTTGCAGTACCCTACATTGTCGTCATTGCATTGAATTTTTATTTGTAAGTTGGCTAGAATTTATTTTCTTTGCATCTGCAATCCAGTTACAATGGTTTACGTAGAGATCCTTTGACTTGTCACTCATGTGTCGTTGAGACCCACCTATCTCGAAGAGAGTATCGAAGAACTTATGCTACCACATATTCCTCATGGCAGCAGCCATCACCAAGAGCCTCTATTGACAAGAACTTGTTAGCCGATTTGCAGATTATGAGGATGGGACCTGTTCGATCGGGATGAAACGTGTAGCTATGATCCCCCTCATAGCGTTTGATATTCTGGTCAATGTGAGCTAGCCAGAAGCGGATTATCAATGTGAACCTATTTAATGGACATAGGTCTATCTTACGTCTCTGTTCCTCATACCACTTCGGTGTAAGTCAAACATCCCACACCCAACTCGTCTCTAGCTGACTCATGTAAAAAGCTCTTTACTCTTACCAGACTAACCGCAACTCACAAACCCGTGCAGTCGCCCTCCGAACATTTATCGGGAGCTGTTGTACAATGACTTCTAGCGTGGTGTAAGCAAGTCTCGAGCCATTCCATGCAAACCTTACCAACACACTCCAGGAACCTCTCCGTCGTAATGGCACTAAATGGAGAGCCGGGTTGGATCTGCCTTATGAGCTGTAACGTCGATAGTGTGTACCCTCCATCCTCCTACCATGTCCCAAATCTACTTACCATCCTCCCAGTCCTGTTCAGCGTGCTCGTCCTCCATTGGATCACGTCAAAAGACAACGCTTCCACCTTCCCTACCCCGAACCCAAATTTTCTCCCCCGAGAAAGTAGTGACCCACCGTCACCTGCCCGTGTAGTCCCTCAATCCACGATCTCGGACCTGGAAGCTTACCATTACGGCTTGCGGGATCTAAGCCGCAAACCAGGCGTCACGACAATGGTTACCGTCAAAGACCGCGATGAGTTAGATATGGAGAGGATAAGAAGCATGCCGATGAATGTAGTCACCGTTACCGTCGAAACGGATATTCAGCACAGGGATCTTGGCGAGAGTGACTTTTCAAGTGCCGGAAATGATGGTAGCGCGTGTACAGAAGACGTAGGGTTGCAGAGAATGGATACATTGGAAAGTCGGGAGGGGTGGTCAGAGAGGGAAGACTACTAGTATGTATCGGTTTGAGCCGAGCACCGATCTACAAATATACCTTCTTGAGTGAAAGACGCTGTATTCAATTCCAGAGTTCTAGCGGTCCCGTTGGATTGCGATGGCCAATGATGTGTTGTCATATTTGGTTCTGAAGTACCCAATAAATTGCCACAAGATGTGTTTGCAAGGAAGCTGTCGACTCACCAGCGGAAGAAAGCATACCTATCCATTGTATCACCTCTACCTTAACATGGCACCCGTAGTGGTACTCCGTGTTAAGATTTAGTGCAAACTGTACGAAATTGGAAGTGAGGTTTTTAACAGCTTAGTAGAGGAAGCGACCAGCCAATATCCTATGATATTGGAGCAGACGAAAAGGTCAGCGAAGGGAAAGCAGATGCTCTCTTGGCAGTTATGTGCTCTGAATCAGATCCGCTTCTTGAGACTGCAGATGAGTTCCAAAGGTACATCGACGCCTTGGTCGAGCAGTACCGGGGCGAGGATGACCCAAAACTTCAGACTGAAGTGCGTGGATGTAACGCACACTATTAAGCAGGCATCAGGTCCGTTCGAGGGCAACACCGACCACCCATTCCTATTTATTGCAAATTCTTCAGACAACGTCACTCCCTTGAAGAGCGCCAGGATAACTGCCGCGGGGTTTAACGGCTCTAGAATAATGATACAGAATTCTTCCGGAATACGTTGCTTCTGTACGAAATCAAAGAAAAGCACGGATTTCAATCTAGCACACCAGTCTGTCAGCGCCCTCCGTATGTAGAGCCAGAGTCATCAACGCGTACTTCCAGAATGGCGATCTTCCAAAGGAAGAATTCGTGTGTGAGCCAGACGTGGTACCATTTGAGCGCATTGATATAGATAGCATGGATCACGATGGATTGGAAAACGCTCTTCACCGACTGATGGCCGCCGTTGTCCCTAGCATGTAAATTTTGGTTCCAACGCTCTAAAGACTACTGGGATCTGACGGCCATAAGCTTTGGCTTGACGATATTGAGTTTACTTGCGCACGCTCTCAGAAAGCTTGTCACTATTTATTACAGTACCTCTTCACACCTCGAGTAGTATGTAGTGCAACTCTACAATCGATCTTAGAGTCGGACTATTACGGTAGTCATCCTTCTGGCGGTGTTGTTACTTTATTTGATTCGGCTATCTTAGCGACCCCTTGCCTCTATTCAAAACAGCATCTAGCATTGTAGATACGTACCTTCTATGCAAATCGACACCAATTCACTCCCTTATCTTCATTTTGTGTAGCAGATGTTTCTCAGCCTTTTCAATCCTGGTACAACACATTAATTAAGCACAAATTGTACAAAATCAAATGCCAGTCTCAGGATACCCTTGGTTGCTAGGTAATAATCGCTACACCCTATACGCCTTTAACGGCACGGATGCAGCGTCTACCATGCATGCAGATTAATCGTGCTTTGCACATAGAACACCGTCCATAACAAAATAGCTATTCATCCCACTTATGCAGCAAAGGGTAACAAGTCCTTATTCATATCTCTAACAATTGGATAGGCCATATCGAGGGAATTCTTACAACGTTATTTCACCATCGTAGTCCAATGTTAAATCCGAGTCGTGGAATTAAAAAAGAGAGTTTCAAGAATGATCATAGGAGCACCAAAAGCCTGTGAGCTTGGGCGACAAGAAAGTTTGTTAGTGATACAGTCCATGCACCACATCTGAAGACTTCTAAAAGCATGACACTCCCCATGTTCAACTTTCTTGTACATGTCCGTGATTCCCTTTGATCTTCGCCTGTCTTTTCACGTCGTTGCTTGGCGAGAATCATGCAGCGTACCGATAGTCACCACAGGCCCGGAGCCATTGATGGGGTTGATCTCACTTCTACAGCTCCACCGCCCGCCAACGTTGACTCCATGCAGAAGATTGATATGGGGGTCAAGGTCCCTGAGACTGGTGATATAGAGGTCCAGAGCCCCGTCTACGTTCCCGAAAACTCTGGAGTCGCTCGCATTGAAGCAATCCAGTCTGTTTGGGGGAAGCACGGTAAGAAGTTCATCATCGCTGGGCTAGCCATGTCCATGGTAATCTACGAACTCGACAACACAACGGTCTATACTTATTACATTTACGCTCAAAGTCACTTCCATCGTGAGTATCAGAAGAACTACTTTGTCTCTAGCATGTCTCAGATCCTCTGGGGATAGACCACCCCCCTTCCCCAAATGATGTTGATCAAGAAAAACGACTAACTGTTCCCTCGCATGTAGAGGTTTCTAGCCTCGCAACACTTACGACTGCTGGGGGTATCATCTTCTCCGTTATCAAACCGCTCTGTGCCAAGACATCAGATGTCATCGGACGAGGAGAAACCTATCTTATTGTGGTTCTTTTCTACATTCTCTCGTACATCCTCTGTGCCTCGTCCTCATCATTTGGTACCTATGCGACTGGTTACCTGTTCCATATTATGGGACAGTCGAGTCTCAATACTCTGAATGACATCCTGACCGCCGACATCACGAACGCTCGATGGAGAGGCTTTGCTATTAGTGTGCTGTTTACCCCATTCATGGTGATGCCCTGGATCTCGGGAAACATTGTTGAAAGCGTGGTGGGTGGTATCGGATGGCGCTGGGGAATTGGCATGTTTGCAATCCTGCTGCCCTTCTCCCTCAGTTTCATCCTGGTCACGCTTCTCTTTTATCAACGCAAAGCCAAGAAGATCGGAATCGTCAGCAGGCAGAAATTATCCTTCTACGGATTTTTCTCGATGTGTGATGCCGGTGGTCTCTTTTTACTCGTCGCTGGGTTTGCCAGTATGTAATTATCTTCCACCCCATTCTTGTGAATGAAAGATTCCTTTGGAACGGGTACAAGGCGGCCAAAGCCTCAAGGCATCCCGATACTCAGACTTTGCCAAATACAGCGCTAACTTTGATCAAGTGGTTCTCCTTCCCCTATCTCTCGCGGGTCAAACCCCACATGCCTGGAAGACTCCTGTATGCACAAGCACCTTTTTCTTAAAATCCTTCCCTCTGGGCTCATGCAATACATGTTACCGCAACCTCGAACCTGATTCGTTCTCAAATCCCCAAATTTGTTGCAGAACTCGAAGCTGATTTCGAGACAGTGGATTGCAGCCCTCATTGCGGTCGGACTTGTCCATCTTATCGCTCTACCTTTCTACGAAAAGTACATGGCAGTCCACCCAATTATGCCACTACGTTGGTGAGTACATCATGTCCTGAAAATCTTCAAGGTCGAGGGAGCAGGGATTTCAACTCTGCATTGTTCCATCCCCTCCCCGATCTTTCGTTAAGCAACATACTGATGCTTGAATAGGTTTAAGAACCGTACGATCAACCTTGTGCTGTGAGTACTTTGAGCAAGAGCTTCAAATCCCCGATTCCATCACTCCAAAGAGTGGTCTATTTCCCACACTCTTCTAGATGAAATAAAGAAATATACTTGCTGACTTCTCCCTTCAGCGCCTGTCAACTCATAGATCAGGTCAGTGCTTGGGCAACAGCCAATTCATCTTATTTCGAATGTGCAGGAAGGAAAGCAATTTGCTCTTAGAAACTCCCGAGACTTGGAATGAAGATCGTCTGCTGAATTCATTTTTCCAACAGCTAGCATTCGGTATAACCCACACCTATCTCTACACATGGGCTGTGGTCGCCCATAACTTCAGCGTTCGTGATGCGACTTACCTCAACTCTACAAATGGTGTCGTGGCTGTGGCTTCTTCGATCGTGGCGGGGGCGATGATGTAAGTTCTCTATGGTGACGGTTTCTTCTAAGTCAGATTGTTGATCAGTTTTCCTGCCCCTTTCGTCGACCCTACCTTCACCTGGCACCACTAATTCCCTGGGGTCTAGGTACAAATGGCGACGTTACAAATGGATCATAATGGCCGGAGCTGTGGTCCGCACGATTGGCTACGGGATGATGATGCGATGGAGATCGACTGGCACATCAAGAGCCGAGATGTTTATCATCCAGATCATCCAAGGTCTGGGAAGTGGCTGCATCACAATCCCCGCTTTCGTCGTAGCTACCGTCTCCGTTATCCACAAAGACGTAGCGCAGATGACGGCTTTTGCTGTCCTGGTGCAGACCATCGGCGGCAGCATTGGAGCTGCGGTGGCAGGTGGCATCTACACCGGAACCTTCAAGACGCAACTTGCGAAGGAGTTGGGTTCTGGTGCGAGCCGAAGCTTGATCAACACTCTGTTCAATTCAATTTCGGACGGTGTTCCGGCTTGGGGGACTTCGGAACGGATATCCATCAACCACGCTTATTCGAACGTGATAACGTTCTGCACATACGCTGCCTTTGCAGCCAGTGTCCCAACGCTCATCGTGGTTTGGTTTCTGCCGAATCTCGTTCTGCCGTAAGTTGATTCCCTCGCAGAAATCCCAGAGATTTTTTGCGCTAACACATTCCAGTGATGCGGACAGTACCGCAGATGTTGTAGAAAAGTCTGTTGAGAAGAAGTGAATTACGAGAATGATACCGTCGAAGGGGGCTTCGCTTGGGAATGAAAGTACACAACCAGGCGATTAGCTAGCTTCATACGTTCTTTTTGCAGAGAAAGAATATCACCGAATCGTAATCCACGTAACGATCTGATCGTTTACCCTCCTCGTGGCGTTCTTATCAAGTTTATTCTATTGAAGTCATCTTGAAGTATTGAGATCTCACCTACCCTCTGCCAAGCTTGTAAAAACGCTTTGAATCTTTGAAAATCGATTACAATACACGTATTCTACAGGTTACGCAAATTTGAAAACTTGATTCAGAATCTCTGCGGTTTGCGATTCTGGGTATATGTACATCTTAACGCGCCATTTTCGCTTCTCAACTCGGGTGAAATCCCACCATCCCGCCCACACATGCTCGTTTGCACTCCTTTGTTGCCTTATGTACAACCGTGAACCGTGTCGAAAAGCGTTTTCCTTCGAACCTCTTAGGCTCTGAAGTCTTATGGACTTGCTCATGTGTGGCTCTAGCATGAGCTAGCGTGCCTCGTGATTGATGAAATGCCAATATTAAGGACTTCTTGCATGAATCTATGCTCCTGTCCAAAACAGCCAATTATCCGCTGCAGAGGCTATAGCAAATCCAAGTCACGCGTCCGCATCTAGGCGCGCACAAGATTTCGCGTGGTCACGGTGACACCAACCGCAATCCCATTCCTATCCCCGTCTGTTTGTCATCTCGTTCGTCGTGCGCAAACTCACTGCCCAGAAGAGCCTCGCGAATATCATCCGAGTCTGATATATCTGAGGTTGCGACGTCTTCCATTCCCGTGTCCTCGGCTTCTCCGTCTACTCCAGTATCGTCATCCTCACTCGACGCAATGATCGGCGGCGCCATCGCCATGCCTTGTAGTTCCTTCGGCTGCTTGATCTTGTACTTCTCTGCATCTTCCATCTTGCGGAATCGCTTGGCGTTGTTATCGCTCACGCGGCCGGCTTCGATGGGTTGGCCGACGACAGATGGGGTGACTTGGACGCCGCTCGAGTCGTTTAACCACAGAGGGTTGATCTCACCTTTGGCTTGACCAGCTTGTTTGATTTTTATTAGGGTCTTTTTCATTCGAAGTTCAAGGGGGGAAGGCTTACATAAGTCTGTGGCCTTTGGGCCTTCGCCCATATGCCATGCAAAAGGGATGAAGTGCTTCTCCTCCAGATGTTCAAGCCAATCCTGTTTAAGACCGAATGCTGGACAAGTCGTCTTGGGCTTGTCAGCAAGCTCGGCCTCTGCTACATTTTCTGTTCCGTCAATGTCCATCGCGCCGATCTCCTTATCTACTGGTTTCTCCAGGACGGTCCGCAGGCTCATCTCCTTTCCACATTTCCCCCAAAGACACATTATCTTTTCATTCGATCTTTTCTTGTGCATTAAATATACATGGCGCCTCAGTGTCTCTAGATTTTGTAGCTCCCTGCCGCAGCCGTCCCATTCACAAATGAAGGGGTGGAAAATAGGTTCAGGCTGCGCGACATAAGGCTGGGGCAGGCCATTCTTTTTCGCCTTAGCCTTTATCGCCTCCCGTTGGGCTTTCCTTGCGGCCTTCTCGGCTTTCTTCATCGCTAATTCGATAGCAGCTTTCCCAGCTTTCATCTTGATAGCTTCAGCAGATAAGGGCGGCCGACCTCGTCTCTTCGCGATCTTTTTGACGTTATAGTCAGCAACAACATGTCGGCTGCGTATCTTCGGCGTCTCGTTCGAGCCACAGGAGATGTGGGGTGACTTAAGGTGTCTTTCAAGGCCTGAAAGAGGCGGCAGCGAGCTCTCTTCAATTGGGCTTCTCGTACTAATCACTATTTGCAATTGCGATTGGGGTGAAGCCTGCAATAGTCGATCCGGAGTAACAGAGTACTGAAGCGGACTTTGCTGGTATTGAGACTGGTAGGCTTTGTTTGCAGATCCTCTGAACGGAGCTTTGAATGCTGTGGGGATGTCTTTGCGTGCGTTTCCGTGCCCGTTGGATGAGACTGTCAATTGATGATAAGATGTTTCTTGTTTCTTTCTGTCTGGGTAGTCGAATCTACTCTGCGCACTCGGTTTTTGACTCTTAACTCTCGGTGTGCCATTATTGCTCAATGAGCTACCGTGGCTATGAGACGCAGAAGCGTTTGATCTGTAGTCGAATTTGCTTGCAGAGCTTGGGTTTTGAATGGCCGTTTTGCCAGGCCTCTGAGCTTGATACCCATAGCCAAAATTCGAAAGAGTGCTCTGGCTTAGAGATGCTGGTGCTGGCGCGTTTCGATGCAATGGAGTGTGTGATGAGGAGCTGCCACCGTTCAACGAAGCATCAGGATGAGCATGAAAGTTGCTAGAATTACCGTAACCTGTGAAGGTCGACCCTATTTGAGCCGGCAAGGAGGATTGTCTAGAAGATTGTCCACTACTTTCCGATCCAAATGCACTAGTTGCCGAACTCCCAGACTCAGGAGCATACGGTGATCGATATCGCTGGGCAGCATCCTGTTGGTGCAGATCCACTGGAGGTGGCATCTTGGCTGGTCTGCCAGCACCGGGGGAATGAGGAGATCCCCCAACAACGTATTCAAATCGAAATCGTCGTCAAAGGTCTTTGGTCCGATTTTATAGCCCCAGTAGGCGCTTTCTTCTGACTAAGTGCTTAGTTTGCTGTGTCTTGAATGCAAGTCGTCGATCACGTGATATGTTTTCCTATCGTTTTTGATAGATTGCATTAGTAAAACCCCCAAAAACCGCCACATCCACAGAGATGAAAGCTCAACAAACCGCCGAACGCCAATCTTACATCTGCATTCGAACAGGTGCGAGTTTGCAGAATAAATCGGTAAACTGTCCTTGAGGGAGCATGGGAAAGCGTAGTAAAAGCATGTGCTGCTTGGCCAGGCCACGTAAAATAAGACTTACGATTTAACACCGATGTCAATAAGGCAGCTTTGCACCGGCGCGTCACGAGCTGCACAACGTCGATGCGCCTGTATTTCGATGCACAAACTCGGGATCAAATCTGACGCCGATTTTGGGGCTTGCTGCAGCGTTGCAAAGTCGAAGGGTGCTCGTGGTGGTGGTTTCGAACGGGGAAAGAAGGAGTTCGAAGTTGAGGCTTTCAAAATTCGCTATCGGCGCGTCGCGGTTGCCGTAGCGATCCGGCGCGGTATCTTGAACACGCTAGTAACCTAGCTCGATTTAATTTGATGTACTTCAAAAAATTCACAATCCCATATTTGATTGAACGGGGATTCATTCATACAGGCTCAAGATATCGAAATACTGCATCTAAATTCTACATGCCAACATTTCCTTAATTTTTTTTCTTTTCTATTTCAAATCGATTGAATCTAGGTGAGGTGAAAAACATTGTAGAAAAACGATAATACGATAATAAGAATAAATTTGTTGATAACATGGTTGATTACCGATTAGCCAATAGCGAGCTTGTAATTCTGCAGTTCCAAGACTTTTCAGGATGTACGAAAACGTGCCAAACCAAAGACTTATATACGAAGTTCACACGTATTTAAACCTTGATTTTGCGATAGCTTGTTAAAATGTATGTGTCGTGCTTTTGGTCCCGGGACATCGCAGCTTTATTGTAATCATTTTGAGAGACACAAAATTGAGCCAAACCACAAGTTGTAGAAGGGTGCGCACCCAGCCTGCATCGTCAGTCAATGGCTATCAAAATAAGCGAATCGTTTGATTGGCGATAGCTGCGTGGTGTTTCTTCGTAGATGCTGCAAGGCTGTTTTCGATTCGTCGAACCATCGTATTCTTTACGGGTTTCCCCTTTTCCCCTTTTTCCATTTTATCGCAATTCTTTCTGAAATTTTTAATTTTTCCGCCTTTTAAGCAAATCGCAATCATGTGTATATTATCGTACGCATAAAAAGGCTCGGAATCGCCGAGGTATTTGTATTCCCCGAGGCCGCTTTGTATTCATTTTGACTTTTCCCACGTAACATGCAATCGAAGGAGCTAATGGTTCGTATCAGACACCACGTGCAGGTGCTGAACCCGCGAAATCGTCGTCGTCGACGACCTCGCACCCGAGGGGCGGCCCTTTTCTACATGTGAGCGGGACACAGCCAAATTGAGGGCACGTTGTGAACTGCAGTAGGGTTAGTTGAGGTTGCTCGATTCATTCTTCTTGTCATGTTCTACTGTCTACTTACCTACCTAGGTGATGGGGTTCTAGTATTGTATGGGGTGATGTCTCAGATCAAGCGTTGTACAGTACGTGCCAAATGACGGCAGCACACGAAATGCACCCATCACGAATGTCAGGTGATGAATACCCACGTGACAGTTCAATGATTGAGGCGGTGACACCAATACATGTGCCACCATTCCCAATCATTGATCACATCTCAAAAGTACAGCTATTTTCCTACAAAATCAGGCGTACAAGATTTCAAATAACATCGCTAAGTTGATCCTTTCGCTCACGTGGAGTGAAACTTCTTAGTGCAAACTACAAGAAGTACCAGCTCGGCTGGGTGCCCAGGTGGCTATCAATGTCCGTGAGTTACTTACAGTACAGTAGAGTTAAAGTAAGTTGCCTCGGCCCGGACGGATGGCTTCTACACCGTAAGCACGTCTACTTGGCAAGCCAGTCTTTACAACCTTTTTGGTTGTCCTCGCTCCTTTTGACAAAGCGCGCTTTCTATCAAATCTGGCTTTACGTAGCCCTTCTTCACACGATTTTGCATCACTGTTCGGAATATAATAAGATAGGTCGTTTCTAGTAGATTCACGCTTGCACATATTAGCAAAGGGACCTCGTGTACCTATCCACTTCACGGAAGCACAGCGGCGATCTTTGGGTCTCTGTTATTTTAGCGCCAAAACTTTCTTTCCCCGGAAACAACCACACAACAAGACGGGGTTTCCGCAATGCTCTATAGGATAAAGTCACTAGAATCTTCCCTTCTCATAACCATTTGTCTTAGGAACAAAGAATAGAGTATTCTCGACTCTTTGTAACTGATCTAGCCTTAGAACCAGAAGACCCTTGAAGGACCGAATCAGAATGTCCCGGGTAGCCCTTATCAGCAGGGGGGGAGATAACCACTGTACTTCCTTCCAAAGCTGACTTTCTCTTCAAAGTAAAAGACCATGAGCTGCGGGGCACCTTTGAGTTTCGGGTTTATTCTGATGATGGACAGTACTACTTACTTGCGTACTGTACAAAGTTCAGAGTATTCCGGAATGCGTGTTTAAGAATCCTGGTGGGTCCTACGCGAAGAAATGGCAAGGGCTTGTAAGCAACGCAACTTCAAGGGTGCAGTTCGCGGTGCGTATGCGTATTTCAGCTATACCCGAGCTATTTTTTTACCCTCCCAAGGTCCCTTTGTACGTATATCTAATAGTCATAGAGGCCATGCCGGGAGACCCGACTTCTAGTCGTTGGAGGCAGTTTCCACTGACTGCGAGAGGAGACGTTGGCGTGTCAGAAAGGGACTTGTGAACGAAGCAGCCGAACGGATAAGTATCGATTGCAAATAAGCAAAGTCAACTAGCAAGAGCAGGGATGTATCATTCGTTGTAGCACAATAGCATATTTTTTGCCAAAGCCAAATTTATTATACCTCAACCTTCATGGCCTGTAGTACAAAATCCCCCGACCAGACCTCCCGTAACACACGTCATTTCCCTTGTACTTTTGTACCTCTCTCCTTGACACGATACAACTCTGCCTCCATGCCTGTTTCTACACCAACGGACCAAGCTCATCTGGAAACGAGTCGTCCGACTATATCAAGTCCTAGACCGACTCTTCTTCGGCTGCATCCCCTCAGAATCTCGCCCATCGATATCCAAATCGGCGATCTTCATATGGCAGGCGAACATGCAGGTATTTCACCAAGTGCGCACGTGTTGGGGGACCGAGATTCTGGAGACGGTGAATTTTTTTGATCTCCGGCCGCCCATGTCAGCAGCTGTCGATGTTGAGGTCGAAGACGTTATGAAGAAACTATTCTCGACGGAACATCTACATTTCATTCTGACAGACCACAGCTTGTTCCTTAAGTTCAGCTCTTTCTTGAATCAATATAGGCCAAATCTGGTACCGGCTTTGGTTCGATATCTAGAGATGCGGAAAGCTACGAAGGCAATAGAATACGCTAATGCCATAGCGAAGTCTATCCAATGGCCTTCTCACACGGACTTCTACAAGTTCTCTCGCATCCAAGCTGCGTCGATGGAGACCAGGTTCAAAGATTGTGCAGCAAGGGAGCTGCTGCTTCTACGTTCCGAGGCACTGCCGGCTTTCGTCGCCCACACGTTGATTAAGGTGGCCGCGGATTGTGTTTCAGCAGATATAATGGGGCAGACAATCCCTATTGTTCGAGATCGCCTTGGAAATTTGGCAGAAGTGTACTGCCTTACGGACCCATCGACTCCCGACAACCCTATCATATTTGCAAGTGAAGGTAAACTTCCCTAGCTACCTACTGGAGATCAGCAACTGATTTGTCCTCAGAATTCCACAAAACAACGCAATACGGCACATCGTATGCAATCAACAGAAATTGCAGATTCTTGCAAGGACCAGGGACGGATAAAGAGACCACGTTGAGATTGGCCAAAGCCATTTCGCTTGGACGGGAATCGAACGAGGTTCTTCTAAACTAGTAATTTCTTCACTTCCATATTTGATTGCCAACACTACTGACGAAGAACAGTCGTAGAGACGGGACTCCTTTTGTCAATCTCCTCATGTGCTCACCGCTTTACGATGACAAAGGCGTGATCCGCTACTTCATCGGCGCACAAATCGATGTCACTGGCCTAGTCATAGATGGTCTCGGGATCGAATCATTCCGTGCTCTCCTGCAGAACGACGATTTGAAGAAACTGGACGCTATCAACGAAAGCCAAAATAGCAGTCCTCATTTGAAATCTCCCTCCTATCACCCTGATCACAAAACTAAAGAATCGCTGAAAAAGCTCCAAGAACTGAGCACGATGTTCAGCCAATATGAATCCGAAGTCGCCTGTAAGAACAGTCGGGGCTGGGACGATTCCACCGAGGCCGATAGTATCCGGTCTACTTTGCCGACAAGCGTGAAAAACAGAGGACTGACCAAACGCGTGATTGGCAATGATGAGATCAATCTCGACACACATATGCTTAGCTGCTCGTACCAGAACAACAGCAAATCCAATTCAATCCTGCCAGGTGTTTACAGACATGTAAGTAGATCCGCGCTCATTGCCCCTGAAACCTGTTAACGGTGTCAACAGTATCTCCTCGTCCGACCGTACCCCAGTCTGCAGATCATCTTTGTGTCGCCCTCCCTTCGGATACCCGGGCTTCTCCGCACCCATCTCTTTACCAAGATCGGTGGGTCCGCGCAAACAATCAGTGCTCTCGAGAGCGCATTCCGTGACGGCGCATCAGTCACGGCCAAGGTTCTCTGGCTCCCCAAAAACACTCTCGGAGGCCCTCCTGAAGGGAAACCACGCTTTATTCGCTGTACGCCCTTGTTCGGAAGTGACAATAGTGTCGGGGTGTGGATGGTCAACCTCATTCCTGTGGACAGCGAACCAATGTACTATGGCTACCGGCGTGACCCGCTATACGAAATGGTTGACGAGGCGAAGGACGACATTCGGCGGTTTGGAGGTAGTACCTCCCCGAGAAAGAGTCACGTGAGGGGTGTGAGACGGTCGCAGAGCGTCGAATCAGGGATCGGTGGGATTTTTGGATTGGCAAACCATCTGGGGGCCCGGAGAGAAGTCTCGCTAAGACAAGGGGAGGTCTCGGGGGCAAATGGTCATTTTCCTATTAAAGATGGCAATATTGGAGTCGAAGTGCTTGGAAATGGGAATAGGAACGGCAATTTGGAAATTTATGATGAGTATGGGGATTTTGCGACTGACGACAGGGACGAAAAAGAAATGTACGCGGAGTTTTCGAGGGTACAGTCGAGCACCTAAAGGGCCTTGACTGGGACTGATCACTGAGCTGCCCGTCCAATGTATCTAGTATGTATTTCAAACAATCTACTATAACGTAGTCGATCATCTTAACCAACATCTCAAGTTCTTGCAGCTTTTCCCTATCCTGGTCCATATTCTTTTTGAATCTCCCATCTCTTCTAAAAAGTCAGAAATGTTGTATCAGGTTTGACATTGGCAGTAAAAAAAAGTCAAACCCAGAAAGCAAGCGCGGTGTAGAAAAGATCGAAGGAAAATCTAAATTCGCTTCAGCTTTTCTACCAGTAGCTCTCTGTTGAAACACAGCTCGAGTTTACCTCCTTGCTGTCAAGTTCAACTGCGTGCTTGGAGAAGCATTAGGGGAATGATACTGTAGCTTGGGATGGATCAGTTAGAGCATCAGTTTCCCGAAATTTAAAATCGATCACCCTGGACCGCCCTAGGCATGTGGAGCTCTAGACGTCGCGGATCTCACACGTGAGGAGCCTCTCTGAGTAACGCTCCACTCAGCAACTGTATCACGCGAACGCGTATTATTGACGACCAATGCAAAGGATGATACCACTGTCATCAGCGACATGTCCAGGCGTGCAAGAGGCCCAGTTGAGTTGAACATGACCTAGAATACTGTCAATCATCTCGAATTATCTACAGCCCATCCGCCCACAGAAGGTAATAGGTGTGACGACGCGATAACCGGAATTTGTATTGTAGCACCTTGAGGAATGTCAGAATGTGATATAGCTTGCAAAGGTAACAATGCGAAGTACTGCGAGCCAGTGATCGCCTGGATCTCCATGAAATCGGTTACAAAAGCATGTCTTTCTCTTCAGCCGCAACTTCATTGGCCAGGGGTCATGTATCAGATTCAATCCAAATACCTGACACTTGCGATACTGCTGGGAGTCGTTCTCGTCGTTACTGGCTAGCACAGAGAAATCTCATCGAATAGACCAGCCCACGATCGTCATCAAGATCATCCAAAGTACGATCAAGCTCTCCGTCCCGCAAATATATATCACATTCACCCTTTAGCACTACGCAACTGATATGATTGGGTAATACTAGTTAGTTCCCTTTTCGGTTCTCAGGCCATCTACCTCTTTCGCGTAATTCTGGGAAGCCCGTTGATTGTCTCGTTCGGGTTATTTCGATGGCATCAAGAGGCAACAAAAGGCACAATTTCACGTGTTTTCCCTTACGAACAGATACCGAATCAAGTTCCGGCTTTCCCCCGGGGCTTGATCTTACTCTTTAGACACTCCGCCTCGAAGTCGGAGTCAGCTTCCCGAGCTTCTTTCAGCTTCGGGATCTTTTGATTCTGTGTGTGTTGTTCTTGCTCGTCAGCCCACAGCCCACTGTGGCAATGCCGTAAACGCCACAAGCAGTCTTGCTCCTAACTAAGCAAGCTGAGCTTAACTTCATCGACGGAGTATAGAGAGCTGTTACCTCTAGTGTTCTGGTCACTTGAAGAGTTCTGGGTTGGTGAAAGTAAACACACGACAACGACGACGACGTCTTAAATAGGCAGCTGCGTGAAACGAAAAATGCATCGGCCTTTCCAAGTCCTTACAGCAACAACGCCAGATCCTGCGCATCATCACATTTGCATCGTCAGCCTACAAAAAGGGTTGAAGTGGGTCTACTGACAGCTAGTTGGCACACCCAACCAAGGACCGTGAATGGCGGGCTGACTAATGCGCCGCCCCTCGTACGCTATCCAGTCAGAGCATCCAGCATCCGGCATCCGACGACCGAGGCGCTGACCATCGTCCGCCCCTACAGTATGTACATACAGTGTCTGTACATCACAAGCCGACCGCAAGTCGGCGGCCGGCCTGGCGGGAATGGATCAAATTAAGACTGTTTAAAGTACTGTGCAGTACCATTATACGCTTGGTGCAGAAAACCGGGTTTTCACCAATAGTCGAACATTCACATCGCACAGGGGAGTCCCAAAAGCGTCTGCACCCCTTACCCCAGTGGCTGCCAAGGTGTGTTACTGAATTGAGACGTGTTTACCTTGCTGCTTTTTGAACGCGTCTCTTGTAGAATCATCACTCAAAAATCGGATTAGAAGAAAAATGTGCAATCTGTCCGATGTTGGGGGAAGAGAGAGAGATATATATATGTACATATATAAATGCCCTGGGCAATGTTGAATACAATCGAAAAGCAAGTCTTTTGTCTTTCGACAAGAGATTCTTTGGCAGTTCGACGAAGAGTTGCTCCGTAGGTTCTTCTATAGGTAAGGGACCTATATCAAACTTTTCTTCCGCGTGTTGTAATCGATACAAGATAATTCAAGCACAACGGCGCAAGCTTGCACCGAGAATCAACCATTGAGGATATAATTCGAAAAATGCACATTTGAATAATTGAAGAGCTTTCGCATTCTCCTCATTTGAATCCCATAGAAACCTTCCCAGCCTTGAGAAAAGCATAGCCGTGTCGTGGAGCAAATCGAGTAAGCACATCTTGGCAGCCAGGGGAGTATGGAAGTGCAGACACTTTTTGCATCCCACTGTCACATATCTTTTCACTAACCTTTCAGTCTCGTTCGTGTCTGTCGACTGCGGCTCCGGCTGAACTCTCTCAGCTCTTCCTCCCGGGCCATTTCTCACCGTACACCATCGATTCCACGGCTGTCGCTTGTCTCCGCTTCGTTTAAAAACTCAGATCTTCGCTGGTGTGCAGCGTCGTCAATCGCAAGATGGAACCCCAAGTCCGCACGTTCGTCGCTGTCCCCCTCGTGATCCTCCTCGTGAGATTCATCATCACCAAGATCCGTGCCGCGCGCTTCAAGAAATCGCACGGATGCAAGCCAGTGGTTCGCATGCCGCAGTTTGAACGCATTATCGGGTACGGGCTGTACAGCATTCAAACGCAAGCCTCCAAGACGAGGACCAACTTGAAGGTTAGCAAGAAGCGCTTCGCCGATAATGGCAACACGTGGAGTGCTACGATGATGGGACAGGTTGGTTAAGCCAATGAGGGGTGTGGGAGCTCAAGCTGATCTCGTTGAGACTTATTTCAACACCATCGATCCAGAGAACGTCAAAGCTGTGCTGGCCACGAACTTCAAGGATTTCGGCCTAGGGCAGAGACAGAGAGCGTTCGGGCCCTTGCTCGGTCAGGGGATTTTCACGACAGGTTTGTAGTGCTACTGGATGGCGTGGCGACTGCTGATAGCCTCTAGATGGTGCTCAGTGGAAACACTCCCGGGTAAGGAGGCATGTGAACCACTCCGTTGGTAGTGGCTGTTAACACTTGACCGCAGGCTCTCGTCAGACCAAACTTCAACCGGGCCCAAGTAGCTGACCTCGATACGATTGAGCACCACATTCGGCGGCTCGTTTCCAAGATCCCTACCGACGGCACGACCGTCGATTTGCAGCCGTTATTCTTTCAGTTCACCTTGGATGCCGCAACCGAATTTCTGTTCGGGGAGTCCGTGAATTCGCTAGGCAGCAGCAAAGACTCGGATCAAGATCACTTCGGGAGATGCTTTGATCTCGCTCAGGGCCGCTTAGGTAAGAGGAGCAGGCTAGGCAGAATGGTCCACCTAGTCCGGGACAGCCAGTTCGACAAAGCATGCAGCTCTGTGCACCAGTTCGTCGATCAAATCATTTCGCGCGCACTGGAGAACGAGTCCCCACAGGACTCGGAGAAGACGATTGAGGGGAGTTCTGAGCGATATGTCTTTCTCACAGAACTACTAAAGTCTACTCGCGACCCCAAGCAACTGCGTAACGAACTTCTCAATATACTTCTTGCCGGACGAGACACGATAGCTTCTCTGCTGAGCAACACCTTTCATGTCCTGGCAAGACGGCCCGACATCTGGAATAAGCTAAAGGCGGAGGTGGATTCTGTGGGTGGCGTGAAGCCAGATTATGAGACGCTGAGGAGCATGAAGTATCTAAAGAATGTTCTCAATGAAAGTAAGTTCCGTCCTCGTCTCCTCCTGCAGTCCGACATGCCAACACCATGCAGGTCTCCGGCTCTACCCCGTGGTCCCCAGCAACGCAAGATTCGCCAACAGAGACACAACTCTCCCTCGCGGCGGCGGAGCCGATGGTTTGTCTCCCATCTACATACCGAAGGGCGCAATTGTCGCGTATTCGGTGTACACTATGCATCGCCGGAAGGACATCTACGGCCCCGATGCAGAGGAATTCAACCCTGATCGCTGGGACGAGGGGTTGCGGCCAGGATGGGCATACCTCCCTTTTAACGGCGGGCCCAGAATCTGCGTCGGTCAGATCTTTGCCCTGACGGAGGCTTCGTACACCATCGTCCGGCTCCTGCAAGAATTCGGGGCCATCGAAGACCGAGACGGAACGCCGTGGGAGGAAGCGCTCAGTCTGACGCTCGCGAGCGCGAAAGGGGTAGCAGTCAGTTTAGCGCCGAGGCAGGCTGCTGACGCGTAAGGAGGGTACGAGGATTTTTGTATAAGCAGCCATCGAAATATGAACAGCATCTTACCTACGGAGCACGAGATCCGCATGCCGGCCGCGTGATTCTGCTCCCGCGGCTTATCTGCTACGGCCCATTGTAAACCCTGCCTGCCTCCTGCAACGGGGACAGCAAGCAAACCACGGCGGAGCCGCGCTCTAGATCGTCGATGAGCACATTGCGACGTGCAACAGAAGCATGAATCCGGGTTTGCGGAGACGATGCGGCGTACTGTTGGGGCCGGGGTCGTATGATTCCCAAGTCAGTAGGTACATAACAAAGTTGTTGGGCGCCGATGTGGCGAGTAAGAACGAAAACAAACGAACCGAGTCTTCTCGCTTGCGGATCAGGCGTGCCACGAGACGGGAAAGAAACAAAACACCATGTGCATTTCAAACTTTTTCGGTTTTCAAACTTTTTCAGTAGAAACTCCCAAGCTAGGCAGACTCGCCATGAGTTTTCTCTGTCTCCGTTATCGTGGGCCACAGGAGGCAAGGGAGCATCTCTGGAAGCGGGAACCCGCTACAGAAGTCAGAGCTGCATGCAGCTCATGGATCCTGCAAACACCCAGCTGGCGCCCGGGGTTTCAAGTAAGTGTAGACTGCGCGGGGGACGGGGCTGTTTAGGGACATGTCGACGGGGCCCTGTAAAAGACCGTAAAAGGGATCCCATACCGAGAATTGGTCCATCGAGGAGAGATGGGTTATGTAATGATAACGTGACCTGCTCTTACCAATTTAACCGTGAGCAGCGCTACTTTTTCTGGCCACGTTTCGATGCGCCCTTAAAACTCTAGGCTCATCATATGAGGATACCTCGCTTGACATTTTGTGAGTTCCCAGTGGAGTTGTTGCATTTTCACTGTTTCGCGAATTCCGTATCTGTTTTTGGGAGGGGATCTTGCCGGGGGCTTGCTCGATGGCTCCCTTCAGCAGATTCATCCAGGAGCTGAGACTTTGAGTCGAGTAACCCGCAACACTTAAGAGAGGCTCGTCTCACACGGAACAAAATTCCCCCGCCACTCCCGGGGAACAAGAAAGGACCAGCACTCTGAGCAGAGTCCTGCCTAGGTACGTTCTCCCTTTAGCTGGAAAGCCCAACACACCAACACGTGCAGAAAAACGAACCAAGGCATCCAGAAAGAGAAGCGCTTTCGCCGATACGGTCCGGCTCTTTCCCCTCAAGTGCAGCGGTACAGGTTAAACACACAGCTGATCATCACGATCCTCGCCCTCCCAGCGGACCCCCAACAAACAAACACATCGTACACCCACAAACAACGAGATAAGAATGTCTCTCCTCAACCTCCTCGCCGCCTCCGCCCTCGGCATCTCGCAGAACGAGCTCGCGGTCTTGAGAAACGCGGCTGGTCGCAAAGACGGCAAGCGCGGCAAGCCTCCTGCCGCCACGAGTATCGAGGGGCAGGAGGTGGAGGGCGTTTCGGCTGAGGGCTTGGGTGCCGGAAAGAGGGAGAAAGAGAATGGGGAGGAGAGGGAGAAGAACGAGGAAGTCGAGGGGGAGACGGATAGGGCTTCGAAAGGGGAAGACGGGGAGAAAAGGGGGGGTGGCTTGGCGAAGAGAGAGACTGGAGGGGAGCGGAGATGGAGGTAGGAAGCTGGCGGATTCTGGACGGCATCTAGAATGCGGAATGGCTAAGCATCACCAAAGATTTCGGGAGCGAAGTACTGGATTTTGTGGACGTGGTTGGGGAGTCTGGCGGAAAGGATCACGGGAGTTGGAACGCCGTTGCTTTGCACAGCAGTATCGTGATTGACGCAACGTGAGCCAACCCTTCCAACCCTATTCTCGAACGAGGAATGAAAGACATTCAATCGCCAAGTACCTGTTACTGCTACAGATCGTTGGAGTAGATGGGAGCAAGGAGGGGCGGTTTGTTGACATAGTGTGGGGTATCGCCTAATTTAGCGCCGCGAAATCAAGGACTGAGTTAATCGGCATGTAAGCAAGAAATCTGGCCTTCAAGAACGACCCAATCTTGCAAACAAGCAAAAAGAAACACGAATCTCGGGCTCCACGTACGAGGGCCCGGCTTGAGAGGTTTTTTGCGTTTAGTGGTGCCGTAGGCGTGCTTCTCGTTGTCGGTCACGGCAGCTGCTGGGTAGCTCGGGGACGCTGCTGCGATGCCGAAGTGTTGTTGTTCGGTGGTTTGAGGGTACGGCATGTTGGCGGCTGCTGTTGTGCGTGTAAAGGATAGGTCCCTGATATAATCTGATGGTGTTGCTTTTCTGGTCGGTAGGTGAATGCCGGAAGTTCTGTGATGGGTGAACTGTATGGATAAGATGTGTAAAGAAAAATGGGCAGTATTGGCTGAGAAAGCCAGGCGTGTTATACTTATTTGTCTGCGCCGTATGCTAAACGGGATATGGAGTACTACAGTACCAAGTTTCATTGACTCTCAGCCGCGCTGTACGTGAGAAGGGAGTCGATCTAGTATGGAAGCTAGTCGATATCCAGTACTTGATGGACCCTTTCAGAGACCAAGCCTCTTCCCGTCATGAATCAACCTCGGGGACTCTCAGCTAGAGCGTAAAGAGACTACGCCTTGGAGCAGTCCGCTCTCACCAGGAAACCGTTTTGCACATGAACCGTCCCAGTCAAGCCAATTGCCCCGGGCGGGGACCATCGCGGGTTTGATAGACGATGATCATGGCTCGGCCAAGACAGCAAGACACTCGGCATTGCTGATCGTGGCATAACGTGAATAAGGGTCTGTACTGAGGCTTGCTGACTTGACGTACTGTACAGTACTGTAGAAGATCGACGCCTTATTTTCGGTGGGTGTTCGTTGGCAGCCTCCTACCGGGTGGAGAATCAGGTGACTGGGGCTGTTAACGGACCTTTGCGTATTTCATCTATACAAAGCCTTTGGAAAGCAAAGGTCGATTTTCCTTCACGCGGAGTATAGGTAGCAGAAGAGATCCCTATTTTCACTTGCGTTGCGGAAGTTTGAAGCGTGTGACTTGAATCGATGCTGAGTTGAGCAACGATTCTAAAGCAATAGGGAAATACTTTGAGCTTCAGAAACCAAGGGAGCCAGGTTGCACTGATTCATATCTGTGGTACACAGCAAGCCCACGAGTCAGATGCAAGCAGAGAATGAGAAGAGGAGCAAATGGGAATTCGCAAAAGGCAGCATGCTGAGAGCAATTTCTTGAATGCCTATCGTGGAGCTAATTTCGGAGATTGACACGCAGCGATGCGGTGCGTGTCAGAAAATAGCTTCCCAGGTGGCCTATAACCAAGGTCCGAAAGTTCAAACACAACCAATCAACCTCTATTTCAATGATGATTTAATTCCAGAGAATGTACAAACCTCCATATACAATCATTCCAATCCAACCATTTGCCGTGATAGGTTGCGACAAATCTTTCTGCCGACATGTGTTCATCGCCCGCTCATTTACTCCTCAAGTCGCCCTTGATGCTTCTCCAATTGGGTTGTTAACCATCCGTGTTCTTTATGTCATCAAGCTTAGCATCGGCGCCAGATGCGGCAGCAGCCGTTGGGGTGACGGCTACCGGGCTTACTGGGCTTGCACCGGTGTCGCCACTAGTGATAGCTGTGGTTTGCACGGGGGCAGGAGTGACAGCGGCAACAGGTTGGTTGGCACTGACTGGCAGTTGCGAGGCATCCGTTTGATTGACGGGTGATAAAGGCTCGCTGCCGGCGGGGGCGGCTTCAATCACAGCTTTGATGGCCTCATGCCACTTGGTCGCATCGGAAGCATTGTGTGCCTTGAATTGGATCTCGGACGAGCCTGACAACTTGCTACTGAGACCCTTGCTAACATCCTTCCCTTTCACGTTGAACTTCTCGCCATTCGTCGCTCCGATAACTGCATCTGGGAGGTAGATAGACAATTCCGGGACGGGGTCTCTGCGCAGATTGTCGCTATCCTTGAACTCGTGGAGGAACTTGGAGGGGGTGACGACGAAGTAACCAGTATGATACCCGGACATGCTGAGCTTGTTGCGAGATTTCCTCTCAAGCGTGCCCTCGATCACAGCTCTCGTTGAGGCGTGGTTTTGGTTGGGGAATGAGATTCCATCAATGGTTCGGTCAGGCTTCTTTGGGTCGACAAGCAAAGTAGTGTTTCTTTCCACAAAGCCGGTCCACTCGAAGTTGATTGGAATAGCCTGGGCAGTGCCAAGCATATCCGAATAAAGTCGTTCTGATTTTTGATTCTGTCCACCCACAAATTGATTGAATGTCGTCATGGCTTGTTGGATGACTTCGATGATGTGAGATTCGAATTGGGCAAAGTTGCTTTGCACATTGATCAAGTCATGGCTGATGTTGTTCTCCTCCAACACCTGCTTGCCGAGTCGATGGTAGACACCGCGCTGGATCACGTACGGGTCATCATTCGCACTCAGCTTTGCATTAGGGGTTTCGGAAGAGGCTGCATGCTGACCCAAAAGCTCTATGTGCTTTTGCGTCATATTCCTGGCCTTTTCCACCTCCTTTGCGCCCTTGCCAGCTCCAGAAGAAAGCTCCTTTGATTTGTTCTTGATTTCCTTTTCCAAGCGCTCGAGGATAGGTATCACAGAGCCCTTGATGTTTTTCTCCGTTTCGAGGTGAGTGTTGGCAAGGCCTTGTGTGTTTGTTCTCATGTTCTCCATCAATCCAGCGATTCCCCCGATGTCCTGGGCGAAGTGGTGACCGTGCTTCAAAGGGTCGGATATGGTCTATTTGGCTGAATTAGCACAGGCGCCTCTCCCGCTGTCCGACGATTTCAATCCTACCTTCAACACCCTTTCGTACTCCTTGACATTCGCCTTGTGCAACTTCTCAGTGGCCACTACGTACGATTCAATATGGGCTACGGCAAATTTCCATGCCTGCAGACGCTCTCTGAGCAACTCAGAGGTCTGTTAATGATAGATCAGCTTCCTTCTGATTTGGTTGCGCGACTTGGGACACAATCTACTGACATCTTTGGGATCGGTTTCGGGAATCGCGTCGTCGCTCACAGCGCTGCTTGCGCTGAACTGCCTCGTTGGCATTGTGACGGGGTGCGAGCCAGGGAGGCCTGCATTCTGAGCAGACATGATGGTGGTTTGTCTGAGCGTGGTGTCAGCGGTAATGAAGTTGAACGTGGGAGAAGCTCGAGAAGCGCCGTGTGCAGCGATCGCGAACAGCGCGCCTCACCTTTGTCTGGGATGGAAATTACCTCTGTGACGAGATGGGAGCGCGGAGACGAGGGGTCGTATTTGTACTTCGATCCTGGAGACAATCATCATCCCCTGGCCCTGGCCCCTTTATCCTGGTGGTGGGCCGAACGGCGGGGAGTCACGTGAAGACCCGCAATTGCCCGAAAGATCCCCGATGGTTCCATATCGAAAAGCGGAATCTGAGGAACGACGCACCGAGTGCCAACATGAGGATATACTGTTGTATATATCTCGCCGGCCGGGCGTGCGCTCCATTACCTGCTCGACTAGCGCCACTGACTTGGTTAGTACTACATACAGCACTTACAGTCTTGCAGTACTGTACAGTCCTGTACTGTACTGTGTACACATGTACATGAGCCCCTTGCTAAGGGTCTCAGTTCGATGACGTCGGCCAAAGGAAGACTCGGCGAGGAAGCTTTAAGACCAGACATAGCACCAGTGAACATCTGGCCGCACACAAATGGCTCTATTGGGTACTGATGGAGGGGGATGAACACTGTACACTGTAGCTAAAGAGACGACGGACGACTCAGAAGGGTCCCGGGGGCCAACCCCGGCCGATGCTGCTTGTATACCGTAGGGAGGGTTTCAATTGATATCGGCAAGGATTTGTCTCTCAACAAGTAATCTCGGCCGGACGCTTCTCGTCTGGCCCACCGTTTCGACGCCATTGCACGATACATGTGCAGTACTGTACTGTACAGGACCATGATCGTTGATTCTGAATAGTGCGGTACTGAACCGTACCGTACAGGAAATGCCAAGATAGCCGCATTAAGCGTAAAACAAGGCCGGGCCGGGCAAGGCAGAGCAGAGCGGGGCAGCGTAGAGCAGCGCAGGGCAGCGCAGAGCAGCGGATGCCTCATCATCTGTTATCCCGCACCCGCAGAGCGAACTTACTCACAGTACTTACCTACCCCCGCGCGCCTACGATGCCCCTCTCCACAGTAGCACGTTACGGTACGGTACGGTACAGATACAGTAGTACAGCACTGTACATACATACCGAAGTCGTCGGCTTCTTCCTCGAAACCTCACCTCCGTCACGGATCTTCAACTCGAATTTCCCTCCACCTTCCTCTCCTGTCCCAGCCTACGGCCGGCCCAGCTCTACCATCTAATGTGCGACACCCATCATCATCACCCCTTGGAAGTCTCTTAATCCAACCGGACCACATCACTCTTGACCCAAAGATCGGCGGCGTGTCGACAAAGACCTCGAGCCCCCGATGATCAAAGTCTGGTGTCGAATACAGCATCCGTGCTAGCCACATCTCAGTCCGAAGATCGGTCTCTGGCTCCTGAACCGAAGTCGCGATGAGGGTACGTAGACTTCTGCAGCTGGATCCCATCTATCCTGCCACTCCTGCACGACTGCCGTACGGTACGCTCTGCCCCCGAGCTGCTGGACCTGGTACAGCACCGGTGTCTCTCCCCGTTGCACGCAAGCACCGAGGCGTGGCACGGTGCCGGTTGAAGCAGAGCAGACATCTCACAATCCACTCGAAGCGGCGCTGACCACTTTCTTTCGGCAGACATCATCCAGGCCCGGAGAGATTGGCGGGAGTTTTGCTAGCCGGCGTGGGCGGAACCAACTGAGCATAAGTGATACCAACCACCACGTTACTGAAGCCATCGGGGATATGTATGGCGACGATGACTATTCAAAGCGCGATTCCAGGCCTCTGAGTTTCATCACCTCTCCTTCACAGGAAATGAACGAATCTCGGTTGTTTGCGACTTCACCTCTCGACAAGACCACGGAGGGTGGCAATGCATATCCCGACAGCGCCAGCAATCCACGGACAAGATCCCCACCGCACACAAATGGGAACACGGGAAAGAAGGCCAACGCATCCCCAGTAATGTTACACTCCTCGAAGAGCCCGTCCTTTAACAATGGGGAGTTGTCGCCATCCTTATCGATGCGGGATAGGAACCACTCCGATCCGGCCAATGCACAATTTCCACTCGACAACATAGATTACGAGAGTGACCCAGCCGCCGTCGCCAAAGAACTCAGCAATCTGCAGGCCCTACGCCGCATGTCTATGGACGTCGGCAACACGAGCGATCCTGATCTGCCGTCATTCCAAGGAGGATCTCTCATGCCCTCCATAGCCCCTACAGGCGACGACGATGAAGACGACCCTTCGAGGCTATTCTGGGTACCTGCTAGAGTGCACCCAGAACTGGCCCCCATGGAATTCAAGACCTTTCTGGAGAATAGAGTTCAATCCATCAAGCGGCGATCCGGGGAAAAGCAGTCTCTGTCACTAGATGACATGGAAGGAAGTGCTTCCGGGAATAACTTGCGAAGGAAAAAATCCATGTTGTCTAGACAGATCGACAACGACGGAGGGAGAGGAGCATTTG
The DNA here is from genome assembly GCA_009599575.1 of Blumeriella jaapii. Lineage (NCBI taxonomy): Eukaryota > Fungi > Ascomycota > Leotiomycetes > Helotiales > Drepanopezizaceae > Blumeriella > Blumeriella jaapii. Next base: position 630,338 of record VWND01000007.1, on the reverse strand, counting down.
GATACAAGGATGGCGCAGATCAGCTACATCGGAGCAAGTCCCGTTCCGCACATCAAACGCCAGAACTCAAGATTTCCGACCTGAAAGATCTGGATGCGTTAGTAAAAGACCCGTCAAGCGCGATGCAAACGTCTTCTTCAGACACAAGCAACGGAAAAGTGTTTGATGATGAGGACATACCAATGCTACCACAGGCACCAGGAATCGGTCTGCGAAGATCTAAGCACACAACTTACCGGAAGGGTAGTTTGAGAAAAGAGGGACGGGGACCAAGAAGGGCTGGAACCATGCGCGGAGTAGAGACGGACGGTGACGAATCACCTACACCTTCTTTACCGATCGATGACCGGATCGGACACTCCTCGGCCCAAGTGCAGTCTGAACCAGCAGCCCCGGAAAATTTCTCTCGTCCCAATCGGGGTGGGCGAAGGCTTCAGAGTATTCCACAGTCTAGCTCTCCTGCGGGCACAGTTGAAAGTAGAGCTGATGACGCGGAACCCTTGTCAACTAACACTGGGTCAGAAAACTCGCCGCCCCCGCAGTCGGAAATCCTTGCAGATACACCCGTACCACTTATTGTAGAAACACCTCCATTAGAAGACAATCCAGAGCCGCCTTCAATCAGGCAGACTCCTCAATTCCCAGAGAGAACTTCTTCACAGGCACCTGCTCGGGAGCAGCAATTGCCGCAGAGCAATCCTGAGCCTCCCGCCCGTTCGAACCGAAGGCCTTCTCCGCATAGACCGAGTTCTAGCCCGCAACAGGCAACGAGCCCCCATCCGTCGCAGACATTGAACGACTTGTCCTCGCATCCTTCCATTCTTCCTGGAAACAATGCGAGAACCGACGCTCTCACTTTCATTCCTACATCAGATGGACGGAAACAAGAAAAGAAGACAAAGAAAGACAAGGAAGAGCAGGGTACGCCGAGAAAGACAAGTTGGGGCTGGTTCAAGGGCAGTGACGAAAAAGAGAAAAAGGAGAAGAAAAAAGAAGAAGACCACAAGCGAGCCAAGTCAAAAGCTGCTGTAGACAAGGCGCATGACAACGCTCGTTTGGATGTTCTCCAGTCAACTCTAGACACTGGGACTTCCGGAGGGCGCGAAAGAGGACGAGAAAGCTTGCTACTAGAAAGAGACAGCAGTGACTACGAGCGCAAAAAGGATAGTAGCCGCAAGTCGTCGGAAGGAAAGAAGGAGAGGGACGGCCTCTTTTCATCACTTTTTGGCGGCGGAAAGAAGAAGGGTGACCGAGATTCTGGTGGAAAGAAAGGTAGCTCTCTTCGGACTCTTTCCCCCGAACCGCCCCAGCGCCAACTCAAACCTGATGTCGACTACAACTGGACTCGGTTCTCCATATTGGAAGAGAGAGCTATCTATCGGATGGCGCATATCAAGCTAGCAAACCCTCGTCGTGCATTGTACAGCCAAGTGCTTCTGAGTAACTTCATGTACTCCTATTTGGCGAAGGTTCAACAAATGCATCCTCAAATGCAGATTCCTCAGTCCGCTTTGCAGAAGAAGCAAGAGGCAGAGCGAAAGGCGAAGGAGCTGGAGCAACAGCGTCAGCAACAACAACAACAACAACAACAACAACAACAACAGCAGCAGCAGCAGCAGCAGGAAGGGGAAGAGCAATACAGATACGACTATCACCAAGTGAGTATCCCTATCAGATTATCGAAAGCTTAGCTAATTCTTGTGACAGGGTATCGCTCAGTATGCCGAATCGGCACAAGATACCAAGCCGGAAGGCGTCGATTACGTTGACGATTCTCAGATCTATGACTATGATCATCCGGACTCTTCCCAAGGAGAAAGCTCGAACAGACCACAGTCTCGAGCCGCACAACACACGCAACAAGAAAACGGCCATGGTGACCAAGCCCACTACGGTCAAAACGGCAAGGAGTACTATCAGCGACATCAAAAACGAGAGGAGGAGGGCGACGACGACGATGACATGTGGTAGTGTACTGTAGCTGGCTCGCTAGGCTCTGCCTTTTAATGCATTTACGATGGAGTTAAGGGCGTTCTCGACACTACATAGGTTTGAACGGTTGCGGTCGACTTTGATCCGCCCTCATGGAGGCATTTCGTTGTTGAAAGCATAGCGTCCGGCGGGCCCCATATTCAGACATGGGTTGACTGTTCCTCGATCTCGTATAATGCCGCGAGGACGGAGGAATAGGTACTGGCAGGTACAGGTACAGGAACGGGCATAGGCCCGGGGTTCATGTACTCTAGATGCGCTTCTTCTGACTGGACGAAGCTGGGTAGTTGGAGAACAGTGAACGTTCGTTCATCAGGTCAAATTTGGTTTGATGCAAATTCGAGCGTAAACAGTCATTTATCTATGCATCTATTGACGATATACCTTCCCTTTCCCCATTTGCTGTCCGTGGCTGGCGACGACGTGTGTGGCAGTGTAGCAACTTCGTGAGGTGGATGCGCACGCGTCAAGTGTGACGTCCCGGGCGGGCCAACTAGCCTAGGCGTCTTGAGCGGGGAGCTTCCCAAGAGCCTCCTCCATCTTCTATCCTCCATGTGTAAGCAGAACTTCCATGCTCTCCTCCCTCAACCGCCTTCGCTTCTACTCCTCGACCTAGATTTGCACGTCAGTCAAACAACAGATCATCGACAGCTATCTTGTGGACAGCCATCGCCATGTTCCGCGCCCAGCAGAACGCCTTTGACGATGTCGTCGGTATGTTGGCTCTCTGCATGGCTACAAGGCTCGGAGACTTGCGGGCCACTGTCCAGCAGTCAGATGCTAACTCCCTGTAGCAAAGGCAACTGACGAGAACCTCACCTCGGAGAACTGGGAGTACATAATGGATGTCTGTGACAAGGTCACGGCGGAAGACAGCGGCGCCAAGGATGCTGTGGCAGCGATGATCAAGAGGCTGGCGCATCGCAATGCCAACGTGCAATTATACACTCTCGAAGTCAGAGGCTCTATTGCGAGACTGTACATTACGGTGCTAATTTTCGTTACAGCTCGCCAATGCGCTCAGTCAGAATGGCGGCCCAAAGATCCATCGGGAGCTCGCCTCAAGAGCCTTCACAGATGCTCTCCTACGATTAGCCAACGACCGGAATACGCACCAGCAAGTGAAGGCAAAGATACTGGAAAGAATGCAAGAATGGGCGGAGATGTTCAAAGATCCGGATCTGGGGATCATGAAGGACCAGTACTACAAGCTCAAGAGCCAGAACCCAAACCTCCATCCACCGTCCGCTCCGCAGAAGAGCAGACTTACCGACGTCGATCGCCAGAAGGAAGAAGAAGAATTGCAAATGGCGTTAAGACTATCGGTTCAAGATACAACCCCTGCGCCACAAGTGAAGCCTTCACAACCGCAAGGGCCGCCGCAGTCGCAACCAGCCTCTCAACCACAAACACTCCCCTCTGGAACCACTGCAGCAACGGTTTCTCGCGTTAGGGCTCTGTTCGACTTTCAAGCTACCGATGCAGACGAGTTGACATTCCGAAAGGGGGATATAATTGCCGTACTGGAATCTGTGTACAAGGACTGGTGGAAGGGGTTGCTGAGAGGACAGACTGGTATCTTCCCTCTGAATTATGTCGAGAAGCTGGCCGACCCCACGACGGAAGAGTTACAACGCGAAGCGCAAATGGAGGCCGAGGTCTTCGCGGAGATCAAGAACGTCGAGAAATTACTTACACTACTAAGTACTTCATCCTCGGACTTGAACGTTAAGGACAACGAAGAGATCACCGTGAGTGTACAGGTATCCACGTGGTACAGCATGCTGACAGCAGATCATAGAAACTCTACCATTCCACCCTTGCGATTCGTCCCAAGCTAATCGAGCTTATTGGAAAGTACTCCCAGCGAAAAGGTATGATGATTTCATGCGACAGGCATTAAGTGAAGGAAGACTTTCTGACTTGCCCAGATGACTTTACCCAGCTCAACGAGAGATTCATCAAGTCGTGCAGGGACTACGAGAACCTGTTGGATGCTTCCATGACACAGGCTCAACCTGCGTATCAATATGGCCGTCATCCACAACCAGGCTATGGTGGTGCCTACCCACCTCAAGCAGCTCCGCCACAGCAACACCCGCAGAGATACTACAGCCCAATTCCGCCACAAGGTATACAACGCTTCCAAGTAAGCGGTGCCTTTTGCTGATCACAAACGACAGACCAACCATATCGACAACAGACTGCTTCTCCACCAAGCTATCCCCCTCATCGTAATGGGCCAGCCCCATTCTACGTCGTCGCCCCACAACCGCAACAACCAAACCACGATAGCCCGTTAAACTCGGGACAGCACCAATATCCCCAGAGAGATCCTACCCCCCGCATACCTTCTAATAACATTCCACAACCCAACCACGAGACCCAAATTCCCCCGGGGCCACATCAATACCCCCACAGAGATTCTACGTCCCGCATACCTTCCAGCAACATGCCTCCACCTCTTCAGACAAGTTCGCCGCCTCCTCTGAATCAATTCTCCACACCAATACCGCAGACTGGTCATCGACCCCAAAGTACCTACGCTAACCCTCAAGAGCTTGCTACTTCCGTGTATGATTCCCCCATTGGCCAGCAACCACCCCAACATAGTGCATCTCTCTTCTCCAACGACGACACTTTCACTGCTGCCTCTGCTGCCAATGCACAACAAGTACCTAGCCAGCAACAGTACAATGCCTATGTTCCTCCCACGCAGCAGCAATACGCACCTCCTCATCAGCCGACGTATGACGCCCCGCCTCCACCAACAGGAAGCGCACCTGCTCCGCCAACCGGGGCCCCTGCCGCCAACCAAAGCATCAGCCAACCCCCAGACGCCAGGCAGACGCTCCCAAGCCAAGGTGCGGCTAGTCAACCACAATATAAGCCTTATCGGCGTCCCGGGTCAGCAGGAGGAAATGATGCTTCCGCACCTTCCGCACCGCCAGGAGCGCCGCAAGATTTCTACCGACAGAGCGCAGCATATTAGAATCATAGTCGTCGAATGTGAGCCTCTACAGCCGAGCGATGGTTTCTTTCACACATTGTAGCTATGCAGGAAAGCCGAGGCCGGCGAATGGGAGGCACAGTGCGTTCTGCTATCAGTTGAGAGCGAAAACCCTCTCGGGTCCTTGCAATGTAAATTTATCGGATGCCCCCCAGATCTCCGTTACAAATTCGTTGACTGTGCAAACGATGCTGCCGCTGCTCATCCATCCTCCCAATCTTCCTTGACTCGACGGATACGATGCGTAGGATCCTATGCCGTGCCTGACTGTTTGGTCGGAGTAAGGCAAGACTGCTCTCTCGATCGGTCACAAGCCTGGCACGGAACCCTCCCTCGCGCGCGGACTACAATCGTCATCTACCACCGGTAGGTACGGTACGGTACAGTGCGGTCCACTACTGCACCTGGCTCTTTCCATTCTCCTTTTCACCTTTCCCTTTCCCTTTCTCTATACAATCAGTGAGTATCACCTAACCCTGTCGGTGGGGACGGCCTGGTTTCGATTCCGGAAGTAGAACTTGAGCTCTTGTCACCAGCACCCATCACCGACTTACGGTCGTGGGTTTGATCAACAATCTTTCTCCCCTCCTCGCTTGTCCCTCTGTTTTTCCTGTTTTTTACTGTTTTCACTTCACTTCACTTCACTTCACTTCACTTCACTTCACTTCACTTCACTTCACTTTCACTTCACTTCACTTCACTTCACTTCACTTCACTTCACTTCACTTCACTTCACTTCACTTCACTTTCACTTCACTTCACTTCACTTCACTTCACTTCACTTCACTTCACTTCACTTTCCGTGGCCATTCATTCCGTTCTTCCGTCGCAGCTCGGTTCGGTTACAGTGCAGTCGGTGCCGTATAAGCGAGATATACCACGCCTACGGTATGTATGTATGTATGTATGTATGTATGTATGTACTGTACATATCCATCGTCTCGACTCCTCTTTTGGAAACTCCTCTTTTGGAAACTCCTCTTTTGGAAACTCCTCTTTTGGAAACTCCTCTTTTGGAAACTCCTCTTTTGGAAACTCCTCTTTTGGAAACTCCTCTTTTGGAAACTCCTCTTTTGGAAACTCCTCTTTTGGAAACTCCTCTTTTGGAAAACTCCTCTTTTGGAAACTCCTCTTTTGGAAAAACTACCTCCCTAGTTACTTATTTACTTATCTACTTACCTACCTACCTACCTACCTACCTACTTACCTACTCACCTACTTACCTACTTACCTACCTACTTACTTTACCTACTTACCTACTTACCTACTTACCTACCTACTTACCTACTTACCTACTTACCTACCTACTTACCTACTTACCTACTTACCTACTTACCTACTTACCTACCCACCTACCTACTTACTTACCTACCCACCTACCTACTTACCTACCTACTTACCTACCTACTTACCTACTTACCTACTTACCTACTTACCTACCTACCCACCTACCTACTTACCTACTTACCTGCTTACCTACTTACCTACTTACCTACTTACCTACTTACCTACTTACCTACTTACCTACTTACCTACTTACCTACTTACCCACTTACCTACTTATTTACCTACTTACCTACTTACCTACCTACCCACCTACCTACTTACTTACCTACTTACCTACTTACCTACCTACTTACCTACCTACTTACTTACCTACTTACCTACTTACCTACTTACCTACCTACCCACCTACCTACTTACTTACCTACTTACCTACTTACCTACTTACCTACTTACCTACTTACCTACCTACCTAGAAAGAGGGGGGGGGGAGGGATGACCGAGCAAGCAAGCAAGCGAGCAAGCCAGCCAGCACGCCAGTATGCTCGCTTTCTTGACCGAGCAAGCAGGCAAGTAAGCCAGCCAGCCAGCGAGCAAGCGACCGACCAATACGTCTTGAATCATTCTTACCTCTGTGAAAAGAACCGAAAAAGAAAGAGGGCTTTCACGAGGTGTAAAGACTGGTCTACGAATCCGCTTATTGCCTGACATACTATACTGTATCTACAAGGTCCATCCACCTTTTCCCCCAAGTGAATCTCAACCTATTCATCTAATGCTCCATAGCATCCTAATAGAAACCCCCCAGTCAGTAAAACGCGCGCGGCACGCAAAGGGGGAAGGAAGAAGGGGGAGGGAACCAAGACATACCTCAAACAGATTCCGCAGCTGCTCCCTCTCCTCGCCGAGCTCCGCCGCCAGACCCGGCGCCAGCATCAGCACCCGCGCCTGTGGCAGCGTGCCCTCCACCAGATCATCGAGGTGCTCCCTCCTGAAGCCCAGATCCCCCAGGCCCTTCGGCTGGTCGCCCAGGTCCGCGAGGAACTTCGCCAGCGCCTCGGCCAGGACCTCGCCGGCGCTCTCGCGCTTCACGTTCGAGACGTCGACGCCGAAGGCCTCGGCGGCTTGCAGGTGCCGCTCGGGGTTCGACGGACCGGTGAAGCGGAAGACGGCCGGCGCCGAGACGGCGACCGAGACGCCGTGCGGGATGATGGGCGCGTCGACTTGGTAGCCGGCGTGCTTGTAGCCGGGGTTTTGCCCGGAGATGGGGTAGGACATGCCTAGGAGGAAAGAAGAAAAAAAGTCAGAGGCGCCTGCGGAGAGACGGGAGGAGGGTAAGCTTCGTACCGTGGCACAGGTGCACGCCTGCGTTTCCAAAGCCTACACCGGCGAGGGTGGCGGCTAGGAGCATTTGGCTCTGAGCTTCGTGGTCTTCTGGATCCTTCGTAGCTCGGGGCAGGTACTTGACTGTGCTCCTGAGAGCTTGCAGCGAGAAGATGTCGCTGATGGGGTTGGCGCCCTGATAGGCCGGTCTGTTGATGGGGTTTTGCGGTCGAGGAATGCGCTCGTGATAGGGGATCGCGGTCCAGCTCTCGAGACTGTGGCAGAGCACGTCCAAACCGGAGCTTGCGTGAACGGCCGACGGCATCGTCCGCGTGTTCAAGGGGTCACAGATCCCGAGAGTCGGCTTGAGATTCCGGTGGGCGATTCCGGTCTTCGCGCGCTTCGACACCAGGTCGAAGATCGCGGTGCCTGTCGTTTCCGACCCGGTGCCTGCTGTGGTCGGGACGGCGATCAGAGGCCTCAGCGGCTTGTCGATGGGGAGGCCCTTGCCCAGCGGCGCGTTGACGAAGTCCAGAAAGTCGGCATGGGGGTAGCACGTGTACAGGTTCATCAACTTGGCCGTGTCAATGACCGATCCCCCGCCCACGGCCAGGAAGGCGTCCGGGGCGTATGGCTTGGCAAAGGCAATGGCATCTCTGATCCTGTGCAGACGCCCCATCAGCCTCCCAAGCTCCCCCGAACTCGCAGCATCACTTACGAACTATCCTTCGGCTCCACCCGGCACTGGTCGTAGACGGTAAACTCAACGCCCTCCCTCTCCAAGCCCTCCACGACCTGCTTCATGGCGTCCAGGTGCCGCACCGTGCCGTCCGTCACCACGCACACCCTCTGGGCGCCCATGTTCTTGAGATCCATGCCGACCTCCTTCGTCACGCCGGGCCCGAAGCGGATAGCGGAGGCGGCCATCTCAAAGGCATACTCCTTTTGGCGGGTGAGGTCGACGGGCGTCGCGTAGGAGCGCTGGAGACTGCGCTTGGCGTGCGAGAGCAGGCCCGCCGACGGCTTGTGGTGGTGATGCGAGGGATTGCCATGGCACGGGCAGGAGGGCGGATGGCTGTACTGGACGGTGCGGAGGAGACTGAGAGCTCTTGCGGCCCGCTGGCCCGGAAGTCAGCATGGCATTCGTTGCAGGTCATTGCAGGTGCTCTCGGCCGCATGGGGCTCTCGGGCAACCTACCGTGGGAGCAACTCGTATGGCCGACATTCTGAATGTCGACGTGAAAATGATTGACGAGGAGTCACGGAAGAGAAACGACTTGAGAGCAAAGCAATGGACCTGCGCCCGTGATGAGACTAGCGGGCCGAGATGTGCCGTCCGGGAGCTCGAGGTGCTGGGTGGGGTATGTGGTACTGTACTGTGCAGTCCTGTATGTGGTATGTCCGGTGACGTCCGACGGCCCTCGGCTTGGGAGTGGTGGGGGATCCGGGCGCGGCGCATCACGAAGTGCTCGCTTACGTTCATAACAAACACCAACAGGAGAAAGACCCAGCGGGTCGTGAAGAGCGCGTGGGGTCATCAGATTTAGAGAGATATCTTAACAATCGTTCGCCTTATACACAGCACAGCCTCTTGTAAACTCCGATCCAAAGGTATCAAATCCTGCTCGTCCAATATCAATTTGAGAAACCTGGCCAAAGCCCCCTCATGTGCATGTACGCCGCCAAGTAAGAACAAATGCCGTCGTGTCGAAGAAGCCGATGGCATAGAAGCGGCGGCCCCTGCCGATCCCGGCATGCGCCGCCGAGCTCACGGGCGCGGGGCAAGATGCGAGAACTTCGGGGAATGGCGTCTAACGAACGCATCGACGGGGAAGGGCATTATGTCCTTCACGGAACGTGCCTCCCGACCACCTTGCGACCTGCTGGCAGGCTTTCATCCTCCATTTACCAGCCCCGTCGGCTGCCTCTGCGGCGGCTGCTCGAGCCGGAATCGGCCCTCGTTGCGACTCGTACCCGTGTCGGTCGTTCGGGAGACCAGCACTACCTCCACGATTCTCATCGAGGCTCTTCCGCGACATTTCTCGTCCAAGCTCGCTCATGTCGAAAAGGAGTTCGTCGTCTGGCTCGTAAGATGCCGCGGTCCGGCTGTAGCTGTGTCGGCCCCCGGCTCGCTCGCTTGTTCCGCTTCCCGTGCCTCGCTCGATGAGGCTGGAAGACGAAGCGGTCGGGGGCGTGGCACCGCGAACGCTGGGCGCGCGTCCGACTAACCTGGTTCTCGCCGCCTCGGCAGAGACACCTCGATGAATGGATGGGCCCTCGGCATCGTGAGAGTAGGGTGGGTCCAGGGAACTTGATGGTGGGCGAGACATTCCCCCCGAAGATTCCTGTAGATGTGGCGCTTGTCGCAGCAGCCGGGACGGTGAGGGGGACGAGGCGGAGGCCTCGTGCGCCACGGCGTGGTCCAATCCGAGGAGCGCGCTCATGCTGGGGGGCTCCCGGTCGTCGGCTCCGAGACTGATGCTTCGATGGACGCCGAACGGCAGGTCGCCCAAGTCCTCGGCGGCAGCGATGGTCCGGTGCTGCTGAGCCACCGAGCTGGACCGTCGCGCGTGGGGGAAATACATGCGCGGGGATGTCGGGATGTCGATGGCATTCGTCCCAATCTCGTTGGATTGGTCATCATCGGCAACATCTTCCACTGGCGCCGAGGGGGCGGTTCTGCTGCGATAGCTGAGTCGTCGCGGCTCGGGATAGTCTGCTATGGAATTCGCACTCAACCTCGAGGGAATAGCGGGCGTGTGCGGGGTGTGCGGGGAGACGGGCTTTCCCGGCGAAGAGGACACCGACATGGAATTCGCGGCGACCATGGGCGGCACGCTGGACAACTGTCGGCTCGACGACATCGACGACCGATGCAGCATCGCGGAGGAGGTCATCGATTCGGTCAAAGCGTTGTTCGACTCCCGCATGCCCTGAAACTTGAGGAGCTGAGCGCTGGTTCGCTTCGTCGCGGCATCGCCGGGCGTCTCAAAACTGGGCAGCGTCCGGTTGCTGTCCAACAGCTTCAAAAAATCGGAGATGTTGTCGTCGTCCGTGTGCAAGGATTCGGAGCTGGCGCCGCTGCGCTGAGATCCGCCAGAAGCCCGGATCCGGGTTGGACGGAGGACGACAAGCTCTGCTTGCCACTGCTGCCCTGATCGTCGTCCACCATTCGGCTGGCCCCGTTGAACGACGATCTGCCTCGTCGGTGGGTGAAGCTGCTGCTGTACTTGGACAACGGCGCGGGTCTCGGCGAGCTTGACCCCGACGACGGGACGGCGTGGTCAGGGGGCATCGCGGGCCCGCCCCGGAGACTCGAGGGCATGCCGGCGGTCAGCGACGACCGGTTGCGAGCTGTGTCAAGGCGCTGATTCCCGATGCTCGTGTGATAGACCGCGGCGAGTTCGGGGTCCCGTCGGCCGCAAACTGCAACGGATTGCTCAGGCCGGGCGACGAAGACAACGACCCCGCTTTGAAGGGCTGGAAGGAGACCGAGGGCCGTCGGGCCGTCTGGACGCCTTCGACGGAGGTCAGCGAGGTCCGCGAGGTTTGCATCGGTCTGGTTTTCGGCGCCGATGCCGAACTCGGCGAACTCGTGTCCGATCCCATCGTCTTCGCGGCCCGCAGGGCAGACATGGGGCTCGACCCCCGAGGGGGGGCGTCGCCGTGGAAGGTGGACAGACTGCCGTACGCCTGTATCGGCTCGGAGGCTTCTTGCCGCTGCTGTCGATGCGCCGGGAGGGAGCCCACCTCGGTTCGTGCGGCTCCGCGACGACCTTCGCCGTGGGCCGCCAAGGAGGGCGGGAAGAAGTGTTCATCAGCGCCCATGAACCTCGAGCTGAGGAGCGCCTCCGCGTCGTCGACGCGGAAGTTGCAGTCATTGCGGTACTCGATCGCGGCCGCGAATTGCCCGACGGGCGTCTCGGTGCTGCCGAGTTGGTAGTCGGTCGTGACCCGGGCCTCCGTTCGCATAGAGGGGGTGCGTGAGCGGATCGCATCGAGCGCGCGGCGCCTCGGCCGACAGAACACGGCAACTGACTCGCAGCGCGTGGTTGGTGGACCCGTTCTTCCCCAGGCTCTTGACGAATCTCCACGCGGGCACGAACTTGGTCGTCGCATACAACGAGCGAAAGAAGACGATGCACTTCTTGTAGACGGTGGGCAAGGTGGAGCCAAAGTCGGCAGCCCTCTCCCCCGGACTATCCTTGAGCTCGATCTTCCACCGTTCCAGGACGACGTCCACGTTTCGCCCCGCCCCCCCCGCGGCGTTCAGGGCCTCTCGCACATCCCATCTCTTGCCCTGATCGTCCACAATCACCAGGCTTTGACTGGTCGTGAGGTTCGAGGTGTCGATGAAGGTCTCGATCACGAGAGGCGGCGGCCGATGGTGGTATCCGCCACAGGTCTTCCACAAGCTCAACTCTTCCCTGAAGGCACTGGTCTCGTCGGTCTCGATTTGAAACTGGGGTTCCCGCGGTCAGCTCCTGCTCACGTCCGGGAGGAGCCCTCGGGCGAGGGACGCATACCCATTTGTTCAGCTTCTTGGTCCCATCTTTGGAGAAGACGACGGGCAAGGGCATGCGCGATTGCACGACCAGATAGGCGGCCTTGGTGTGAAAATTCTGTGGCGCCCACGGTTAGCCAGCCACGCTCGCGGGGGCGGAAGCGGTCGCGCCCACCTGGATGATCTGATCCAGCTTCTTCACGACATCGCGACTGGGAGCCGTCGCGGCCATCACGGCACTGTCCCCGCTGGCGTCGTCGGCGTCGTCTCTGGCCGTCATGTCGGCGGCGGGCCGTCTGGTATGCGGACCCGGGCCGTCGTCTCTGGGGTTGTTGGTGCGCGCGGGATTGGTTCGGGGGGAAGAGGCTGGCGACGCCGTGACGGGCGACGGGCGCGGATGTTGATGCATGTGGTGACGGGGCGTCGCTCGACGATTCCGCCGCGGCGGGATGCTGATGTGGTGCAGGGGCGGCAGGGCCGCGTCGGTGAGGAAGCTCGCGTCTTGGGCGTCTTTGGCGTCTGTTGCGTCTGTCGCGTCTGTTGCGTCTTTCGAGTCTGTTGCTCTTTCGAGTCTTTTGCTCTTTTGCGTCTTTTGCGTCTTACTCGTCTTTTGCGTCTTTCGAGTCTGTTGCTTTTTTGCGTATTTTGCGTCTTTCAAGTCTTGTGCGTCTTTCGAGTCTCTCGAGTCTTACGTCTTTCTCGTCTCTCTCGTCTCTCTCGTCTCTCGACTCTTGTGCGTCTTCCTCGTCTTCCTCGTCTTTCTCGTCTTTCTCGTCTCTCTCGTCTCTCGCGTCTTCCTCGTCCTCCTCGTCCTTCTCTCCCCCCGGGCAAGGTTGACTGACGGACGGCAGGCTGTCGTGGGGGCTAGATGGCGGGCGAATGCGAGGCAGGGCACGTCATGATGCGGGCATCCATGGTCATGTACGGTAGAGTCCGGGTCGCGGGGGAGGGGGAGAGGATAAACCAGACGAGGCCAGGCGATGAGGTTGAGACGAAGCGATGTCGGTGAGTGCAGTCAGTCAGTCAGTCGAGGGCCGTCGCGCGCAGTCCACGCATCCCGAGCGAGCGAGCGCAGGGGTCGCTGGGGTAGCTGGGGTAGCCGGGGCCTACGGACGGGCAGGTTGGGGAGAGGGTCAGGCAGCCGCCGCAGCAGCGGCCGCAGCGGACATGGCGGGGTGGGAGGAGCAGGAGCAGGAGACGAGGGGAGAGGGGGAGAGGGGAGCGCGCGATGTGGCACGGTGGTGGTATTGCGGGCGAGGGGTGGGTGGATGTGGTGGAAGTGGTTGTTGTGGTTGATGTTGTTGTTGTCGTGGTTGTTGTGGTTGATGTGGTCCTGGTTGTCGTGGTTGTGGTTATGGTTCGGGGTCTGTGCCAGCCAGGTACTGTACTGTACCGTACTGTACCGTACCGTACTGACTGCACTGACTGCACTGACTGCACTGACTGCACTCACCGTACGGTGCGGAGGCCTGGCCGGGGCGGGTGGGGCTGACGGGGCTGATAACGCTGATAAGCAATCACTCCATCATTCCATCATTCACTCATTCTATCACTCCATCTCTCCATCTCTCCATCATTCACTCATCCATCCATCCATCCATTCATGACCATCCCCGTGACGAAAGGCTGCAGCGGATGGACCGGGTCCATGTCACCTCACCGTCGCGCACGGTACGGTCCTATCTACGGTATGGTCCTATCTACAGTACACAGTCCTGTATGTACCTACAGTACAGTACAGTACATACAGGACAATCCGACTGACAGCCTGACGTGCGACCCGTCATGTGATGCCGCCGCACCCGCCCCCACCCGGCTCCAGCCATGGCGTGACTGCGGACGAGGCATTCGCAACGCGGGAGAAGGATCCGCAATGGCGGTCGGGTCGCGTGCCGCAGGCCGGCTCGCATCATCTGCAGAGCGATGGTGCAACGCTTCTACCCAAGGGAGAGGGAGAGGGGGAGGGAGAGGGGGAGGAAGAGAGGGAGAGAGGAGGAGAGGAAGAGAGGCAGGAAGAGAGGGAGGGAGAGAGGGAGAGAGGGAGAGAGAGAGAGGGAGATATATATTCACGTGTCGACACTCGCTCCCCTGCATCTTCACTCTCCTTCATCTTCATCCCCTCCATCTTCACTCCCTTCCATCTTCCCTCCTCTCCATCTTCACTCTCTTTCACTTTCCCTTTCCCTTTCCCTCACCCTCTGCCTTTCCCTTGCCCTCCCCTCTGCCTCCCTCTCCCTCCCCTGACCACCTCTTCCTTTCTCTCCCCCTCCCCCTCTCCCTCCCCCTCTTCCTCTTCCTCTCCCCCTCCCTCCCCCGCCTTTCGTCTTCCCACCTCCGCCCTTGCCTCCCTTCGTCGCCGCGTGCTTGGCCCGGGCGGCTTCCTCTGCCTGCGTCCTCCGACTCTCTTGCTCCCACCACTCCTGGAACGCTTGCTCTTCTTGGATCTCCTGGAGGCTGCGCTTGGCGACGGCCTCCTTGATGAGCTCCTGCTCGCGCCGCTGCTGCCCGATGATGTCGGACATCGACAGTGGGAGCGAGGCCGCGGCCAGGCCGACGGCCGCCACGCGCGATCGAGGGGGCGGGATCCCCGGCGAGGGCGGGCCCACCGGAGAGCGAGGCGTCGGTGGTGATGAGCGGCCCGGCGGCCGGGGCCGGGGCCGGGGCGTCGAGCGCCCACGCCGACCCTGACCGGCGAATCGGGTATCGGGTGATGCCGTGCGTCGGGACCCCACGCTCGGAACGAGAGGGGAGGCCAGACATGTCGAGGCAGCGACAGACGCCGGAGGCCGGCTCTCGCCCAAGACCTCGGGCAGCGAGGTCTTCGCTCCGAGTCCAGCCGTGTGCCAAGGGGAAGATGGCGTCTCGTGGCCCCGGGGGAACGACGTGTGAAGCTGGCTCATGCTCTGCTGCATCGCTTGCTGTTGCTTCTTGCGCTCCTTTTGTGAGGGCTTCGCGCGGCCCGGCTTACCCACCGCCTCATCCTGCGCGGTGTGGGCCGAGATGCGCTGCGACAGGACGGAAGTGCGGCTGGAAGATGCCTGTGCCATGATCTCTCGCAGGTCCAGCTTGCTCGAGGGCAGGGGAGGGGATGACCAGGTGCGGACGCCAGGCGGCTGACGGTCCGCGGTGCGGCGGCCCAGGTCAGAGGCGCGGTGGGATGGCAGCGGTGTAGAGGCCTGGGCTCGTCACGGGGCGGTGATCTGGGCTCGACAGCACCCCAGCTGGTCTGGCGGATCGTGGCGTCGGTGGCAGTGTTCAAAGTTGAACCCAAGGCCGGCTTCTGAGAAGGACTGCCGACCGCCAGTACATCGTCGTCGTCCATGTCAAACATCAAGTCCACTGTCGAGTCTTTGGGGCGGATGCTCGGGCTGAACGGCGCATTGCGAGGCGTCTTCGACTTGCGTCTCTGCTTCTCGTGGCTGGGGGATCCCGAGTGGAGTTCATCCAGGCTGCCAACTCGCGCTCGGTACGAAGACGATAAACGGGTGTCTTCGTCCTTGCGGCTCATGCGAAAGGTCATGTCCTTGAGTCGGGTTTGTCGTTCCTCGAGAATGTCCCCAGCCAAGCCAGGGTGGCGTTCATGGAGCAACAACTCAGCCCTACCACTTTTGGCAAAAGGCAGACAATGCAACTGATTCGCTCGAACAATCTCATCGAGGTCTAGGAGGAGGTCCTCATCGAGGTCGTTGAGGAGGTGGTTCTCGAGCATGGATTCTAGTTGTAAGCAGAGATACTCGAGAGCAGCATCTTTGAAAGTAGTGACCGCGCACGGAGCAATGGCGTTCAGTAAATTGCAGACATTGCGGGTGCCAACTAGGACGGGTTAGCTACTATCACCTGGAAAGCAGTATATTTATAGAGGGTACACACCAAAACGGCCGATGACCTGCTGGCAAATCTGAGCCAGCCGGTCAAGCATCAGTTCGTCACTCACAGCGAGTACGTCCAGCACAAGCTCGGAGAAGTCGTCGATATCGGCAGCGACCACATCATCGAAGACCTCCGTGCCAACATCGGCATAGAGATATCGAAGCACTACATCGAACGTTTCGGGCTCAACATGCTTCAAATCGATACGAACAGGCTCCAGGTTATTTTGGCGTCTACCAGCAAGCCATTGGCCACCAGCGCGACCGAAGAAGATAGCCTGGAAAAAGGGGCAGCGCCGGCAGATCAAAGCGCGGTGGACAACTCTCTCCGACCCATCGAGTTCTATGATTGTGTCGCCATCGTCGAAGAAGCTAGAGTCTTGAAGCGCGACTCTCATGTCGATGTCCATCCTCCGGTCGGGCTCAGACATCAAACGGACTGCAGATTCCAGACCTGCCAATTTGAGTTGGCCGGCAACTTTCATCAGTTCTACTCGAACTTGTCGATAACGAAAAGCCATCTTTGGGGAGTGTCTTGTGAAGTGCCAGACATCTACCACCGAATCTGTATACAGATAAACGGCGAGATTGAGGAGAGTGATGAAGTCAAGCCCTTGAAAGATGACCTCCAACTTCCCATGGCCTACCCCCACCAAGATCTGGCCAGAAGTTTGTGCACTGCGTTGGATAACCAGAACATCGGGGATGGATGCCTCGCCAGTGCGATGAAACTCAGAAATCAGTCTCCTAAAAACATGACTCCGAGACAACATGAATCCGTGAATAGGGATCCGAACATCAGAAGTCGATGTCCCAATTTCGATGTCGTAACTATCATCCTGGCGCGGGCCTGCCAAATGACGAGCGATGTCTGCCTCGAGATCGGGCGATGTCAACACCGCACGCTTGATAGGCTCAAATAAATCTTTCGGAAGGCTCGGTGCCCAGGATCGAGGAGTCTCGGTGTCTTCTTCATCATGGGGGGCTTCGGAGGCTTTTACGTCGCGAATGCTCAACAGGGGGGCCACGTCGGACCATAGGCTTTGCTCGGCTACCACAACTTGGGTCCTGGTCACGTCGCAGTCTTTCCTGATGGCCGCGTATACGCCAAAGGTGGTACTCCGAACAGAAGCCACTTTGGTCAGGCCCGGTACGCGTTGGAATTTGTAATCCTTTCTGTGAGACTTCCCTGCCGCTCCTGTCAATGCATCTTTGATACCGGCCCTCTTGACTCGGCGCCACACGGCGCCAGCTTGTGTGCAAACAATGACAGAATCGTCCTCGGCGATTCCAACGGATTTGATGCCATCCCAGTGACCTTTGCGCAAAGACCAGACTCGTTCCGGCTGCGACAGCGAGTCTTTGATCTTCGCGGGATTGGTGGTACTGGTTGCAGAATTGGTCGGGATGCTCCGGACCCTGATGGTAAAAAGATCGCCTCGGCTTGAAATCGCGCCGATGGTATCACCACCAGCGGTCACAGATGAGATGTGACTGGGTCCAGACTCGTACCGGGTGGTGAGGGCATTGGTTTTCAGGTGATAGTTAGTGAAGCCTTCGTGCAAGGGGAACTTGACGATGTTGTATCCGTAGTTCGTGAAGACGCATACAGTGTGATTGGCCAGTAGCACGATTGTCGCAGAATTGATTGCAGAAACCATGTGAACAGCAGCTTTGAACAAGGAGGCCGCAACCTTCCTCGGGACCGTTTGAACCTCAAGACTTCGAGAGTCAGAGTCCATCAGACCCAACTGGCCCTCGTTCTTACCCCACGTGAAGAGAGACGTGGCAGTGTGTGCGACAGAATGCAAAGCTGAGGCAGCAATCCCTAGAATAACTTCCCTTTTCAATGGGCCGAATACCTGGCGAGGCGTGGTGCAGACTGGCTCCTCATCCTTCAAAGCTGGCTTCGGTAAGGTGTACCCCAATTGGCCGTATGTGTTTGTTCCCCAGGATATGAGTGATCCATCAGAGGTGATGGCTAAAGTGTGGTTTTGCCCAAGGGCAATCTTGCATACCTTCTTTCCTGCCAAAGCGCCTTCTTCTATCGGAACATAGGAGAATCGTGTGGTCTCATCACCGGTGCCGAGTCTTCCCCCTGGGCCGAATCCACAGATGTAGAGATTAGATTCGGGGTCGGTAGTCAGAATAGCACTATGCAGCTTGGACAGAGCCACGTCCTCGATGACTATGGGACGATTGGTAATGAGGGTTGGGAGATCCGCAATGGATTTGGGACATGAGGATGGCTTGTTGAGCGGTTCATCCTTTGACTCACGCGACTCCACGTACTCTCGATAAAATCGAAAAAGAAGGTGGTCAGGACGCCTCAGGACAATTTTCTCGGGATGTTGCCGATCGTCCTGGTCCTTGAAGCCCAACCCGTGATTTCGACTGCTTCCCCAGGCAAAGACTTCATCTCCTTCGATGGCGGATGAGCTTCCTCCCACGGAGGATTCAACGGGCATTGAATCACCGTCATCAGAACCGTCATCAGGCTGACCGCGCTCGCTTCCATGTGTGAGGGTTCGTCGGGCAATCGTAGCATTGTAAACATCAAAGGGGCTGTTTCCTTCATGATCCTTGACTTTGATCACCGAACTCACAGCTCTCTGTGTGACCTGATTTTTCAAACCTTCGCTGTCCTTCTCGACAATGGCCCTCGCAACAGTGACGTTGCCAAAGTACAAAGCTCTGTGCAAGGCAGTCCATCCATTCTCGGTGTCCTGGGCGTACAAATCGATGGCAGGATGGTTGAGGAGAGCCAGGGCAAAGCTTGTCGCATTCTCGGAGCTTGAAGATGCCGCACGATGTAGAATGGTAAGCCCGGCATGATCTCTACCGTTGACCTCTGCCCTGCCCAGAGTCCCACCCAGTCCCTTGATACCACTCGCGGTTGCGTGTTGACCGGAGGCTTTTCGATTTTTGGTGACGGTTCTTGGAGATGTCGCAAATCCACTTGGGCTGCCAGTCAAGCTTCCCAAGCTCTGTGTATTTCCCAGCCCTCCATAGCCCTTCGACAGCGACGGCGTATTCGGCCCACCGTGCGCAAGGAAGTGCCGGAATCTGTCGACATCCTCATTATGGTAGTGCTTCCAAAGAATATGGCTCATGGGTTGCAGTGCGGTAAAGAGGATATCTTCTTCACTTCAACAAGATCCTCGCTGCGGTCTCGGCGGACAGCGGCTGTTTTAAAGGCTTGATGAAGTGGAAGAAGATTCCTGAAAGAGGGACAGACCACGCTTCGATCGTGCGAAAGCTGCCAGGCGGTTGTATGCGTAAAAGGGCTCGGCGAGGAGTGCGCTTGGGGATAGGAGGGGGGAGGTGGCGACGAGGCTCTGGGCTGGCGGATTTGTGGATGGGATGAGGCTCCAAATAGCGGTTTTTTGATTCGATGTGACAACACGAAAATATTGAGTCTTTACCAGGACTTTTTGCGATTGCGAGTGTTGTACGGTCGGTCAATTAGTTGTCTTGGAGAAGGGAGTAAGGTAGAGAAGGAGTTCACCATCAGCAAGCAAAGGAAAGCTGTGCGCACCAATCAGCCGGGCCACGAGGCATCGACGATAGGCAGGGCAAAAGACAGGTCGATCAGCAACACAACTTGAGAACTTAAGAAGCATCAAACTTTCTTTACCTTTGCGCTTCTCGCTCCTCCTTCCTCTCACCCGACCTCTGCGGCCTAGGTGATTCCAGGAGTGCGCGCAACTTTGAGGAAAATATTTACGGTTTGGAGATGGGACAGCCGTGCATTTATACCTCCTATGGGATCTGCTGCACAATGCAAGCACATCACTCGTGTCAACACAAGCGGTGAGCATGTACAATACTGTACTGTACCTGGGCCGGGATGCCAGTTCTTATTTGACGTCAGTCCCATTCATCTTGATCTTGCTTTCTGCTCTGTCTCCGCTGATTTAGGCTTCTTCAAAGCCTGCTTCGAGCTGTTGTTCCATGTGGTGCTTACAGACATCCTACAAACATCTAGCATCGTGGTTGGATCTTGCGACAGATGATCGGGACAGGTTGTGCATACCTCCAGGTTCTTGGACAGCATGCTATCTGACGAAGTATTAACCACGTTTCCGCAATGTAAATGCACCTATGCTTCTCTTTATGAACACAAGGGGGTCGTCTTGGCAAGATCTCTGTCGCTTAGTTTTCCTTCGTACCGAGTGATTTTTGTTGTAGGTCAGATTGATAGGAGAGCTAGTGAAGGTCATTGAAAGATCAGATTCCAGCTTGGAACTGTCCAGATATCATAACTGCCAACTACTCCTTACATTATCACTCGATACCCTGTTCTATGTTTTCGGGGCAATCATCAATGCACTGGGCTGCTTTTGACACAGCATTTCATTCTGACTGTATTTCGTAAGGTCGAACGGGCCGCACGTTTAGCGAGCAACAAGCGAGAAGCATCAACAACGCATTTGCAACCACAGAACTTCTTTATGCTCTCTGGTCAAAACTCGAGCTCCCATCAAAGCCCTTTGGAAACATGAAAGAGTCCGGAACTCAGGTCAGAGACAGCAGACAAAGAAATGGTGACAATCGCATTGTCTCAAGAACAGAGGGATGTCCGGCATTACAAATACTCGATTTCTCCCCCCCAACTTTTTTCCTCCAACACCTACTTTCAGTCCAGGTCATACACACAATATGTCTCACCCTTCCTCATTGACTGGCTCGATCTGGCACGCTTCGGAAGCGACTCTCGTGGATCTCCCCCAGCTCTGCGACGACATCGACTGCAGCTATCCAATCGGCCCAGCCTGTGACGCCTGCATCATCCTACTAGATGCCCGCCACCGCCGCCGCAAGTTCGGCCGGCGAGACAGAACACGAGCGTGGATCAAAGAAATCGCCGAAAACGCCCACATCGCCGCCTGGTACGCCCACCGCGTCTTCCTCGGCGGTGCCGCAGACGGCACGAACAGCATCGCTAGTTCCGAGCTCTCCGAGGCCTCGGACTCGTCATGGGAGCAGTCATCGAGTGGAAGTCTGGCCGTGGAGCCGCGCTCTGCGAACTGCACCTGCGTCCTCGGGCCATCGAACCCATGTCAGTTCTCCCCTTCCAGCGTGGCGCGCGTTCCGGGTCCGGCGCCGACCGAGCAGCGTGTTGACCGGTGGCTGGACTTCATCTTCGACGAGGATCTCGCCGCCAAGGGCCGCAACAAGCATTTCGTCGGGGGGGCTGAGGATCGGGATGATCTCAGCGACCAGGCGTATGTCTACTGCGAGCGCTGCGGGTATCGTGTCGTCGCGGACATGGAGAAGCTCCATGAGGTCCAGTGTGCTTATGCTTATCGAGAGCAGGAACTCTTGCAGGCGAGCATCGAGCGGATCTTCTTCGAGAACAAGGAGACGGAGAAGCGCATGAAGAATTTCGGAGCGAGAGAAGGTTGTGTTCGTGGGTGGAGAGAGATCCTGGAGAGATGGATTGAGACCAGAGCGAATAGAGACGGGACCAGCGGAGTGAGATGCAATACCTGCGGGATGCCTTAGCCATCCTCGCCCTGCCTGGCAGCCCAGAATCCCCTCCCGTAACTGACCAAGATCTCCTCCCCTTTCTTGATCCCCTTCCCCCTCCCGCTCTTCCCCTCCGGCAAGACCCAGACGCCCATGCCCCTCTCCTTCCTCGCGGCATCCCAGATCTCCTTGAACTCAGCATTGGGCCGGTCGGCCACGCCCCTATAATCGTTGATGAACCGCGCTTCGCTCCCGCGCTGACCGGCATCGATCCCGATGCCCAGCTCTCTATCGAGGCTCACATCGTAGTTTGAGTCCGCGTGCGGATCCTGCGTCACGGCGCCGGGTACCGAAGGCGAGGTGTCTGCGCTGGCGTGTATCTCGCCTAGATATTGCAGGATGAAGGTTCCCGGCTTGAGGTCCTTGGTCGCGAAGAGTCCGCTCTGGCCGTGGGCCGGGTGCGCGGGCGTCGTGATGGGGGTGATCTTCACGTGACTGCCGGGGCCGCGGGGAACATCTCGGGGTAGGTCTTTGGCATCTTGGGGACGGGTCCGGAGACTCGTCAGGTGTGATGCGGTGAGTGTGGGTGAGTAGACGGGAGTGCGGAGATATGGGACTCCTGGGGGCCAGTTCTTGGGAAGAGACCCTTTTGCAGACATCTCCACCACGTCACAGAGGATGCTTCCACGGGGCTGGTCGGCCTCAGCACTTGACCCGGAACAGTTGAAGCCATTCGGAAAATGAGGGTCGGCTAAAATGACAGTCGGCTCTGCTGTCCTGGACTGTAAGTTTGTTGCCTTACGCGACGCGACGCCAAGGACTACGCGAGCTGCACAGGGTGATAGCATACAGTACTGTACAGTACTGTACTATATAAAGACTAGTTTTAAATCATGGGTTGAAATCTGTACTATGGTATGCATTCTACACAGACTTGGTATGCGCAGTGCAAGAATATGGGTTGAAGGTGCGCGTACTCCCACGTGATCTAAATATCATGTGATTGCACGTGACTCCGTGGGTATCCCCACAGACACCATGTAAGCCGAGGTAGGCCATGACATCATCCTCAGACGTCTCCCGCGCCGCAGAACCAGGACAGCGAGACAGCGAGACAGCGAGACAGGAATGGGAATGAATGGGTGAGGTCATCGCATCACATCTGCTTGCGCCACAGACCTTCCAGGTTTGCGGTTTTCGCGGGTAAGACATGAAGCACAGCATGTGCAGACTGTACCGGACAGTATAAAGCAGAGATGCCGGCGCCACAGACAAGCGACGGCTCTCGTGTGTCTGCCTCTCTCCCCGTCTGCTTCCACGATTGCAATACTTTCTTCCGCTGGCTACTGCTCATTTCAACAAGCCTTCCAGCATCCATTCATCTGCTGCAAATCGTAAGTTCGCCCTCCTACGACCGCAACATCACAAAGCGTCATTTCGATCTAACATGCCGCCTCCCCCCACAGCATCGGCTCCAGCCCCAGACCAAAAGAAGCCCAGGCAGACAGCCCCGAGGCCAGCGCCAACATGCCCTCCCTCGCGTCCAACGTCTCCTCTCTCATCTCGTCCATCGTCGGCGTCTTCACGTCGATCCTGGGCTCCATCCTGGCCGTCATCCAGGGCATCCTGCACACCATCCTCGGCGTGGTGCAGAGCCTCGTCTCCGCCGTCGGCACCATGATCGCCGGGCTCGCCCACACCTTCGAGGGCCTGCTGAAGTTCCTGCTCAGTGAGTCTTCCTCCCCTGGCCACCCGGCCGGCGTTTCTCCCGCGCAGCATGCGCCCAACATGCGCGCCTGCCGACGGGCACGTGAGACGGCGGCGGCGAGAGCTGACGGTGCTGGGCACGCTAGGCAACATCCTCGTCATCGGCGCCGTCGTTGGCGCCCTGTTCCTCTACGGCGTGTATCAGCAGCGGAACGGCAAGTCGGTGGGGCAGCGTCCGGCGGGCGCGAAGAAGCTGAACTGAGCCGGGCGGGACGGAGGATGTCCAACGAGGACCCAACTTGGGCCTCGTGAGCATGGATCGGGCTGGGGGAGTTGGGCGTGCGGCTTCGGTTTGCACTTCGGCTCGGGCCGGGTCGGTACGGCATGGATTGGGCGAGCTTGGGAGCGACTGCACGGATGGATGGCTGGATGGATGAATGGATGGATACCAGGAAACGCTACGGGTCGTGGCATGCACAGTAGACAGGTAGTACGCGCAAATGCTACCGCTGAGCTTCTACCGTCATTCATACCTATGAGGGTGATACTCCAGCAGAGGACGAGCCGAGACAGGAACCTCTACGCAGGACGAGCGTGTGCCATGCTTGTTTGATGAGCGACTTGTCCAAAGTTGTTTCCTTCTTTCTTACACAAGCACAGATATACAACTGACTTGCTGTTCCCGAAATAGGTACAGTAGGTACTCATACATCCCATCTCTTACTGCCATTCCACCCATCACCCATCACCATCACCCACCACCCACCACCCAACCAACCAACCAACCAGACAGCCTAGACACCCTTCACGCCATATCGTTATCATCTGCCGTCAGGGCCCGCCGACTATACTGTACATCAAGACGCCCAACTTTTCCCTCCATATTTTCCCCTTTCCCAGACCAGATCGTGGTGGATGAAACAAGGTGAGTACAAAGACTCCCGCATGCGCAACATTAACTTTTAGACCGTACCAGTAAACTGACGATGAAATCAACAGACGTGAACATGTACAAGGCATTAGGGGTATAGAACTACACTCTCGCTCACCCTCGCACTCATAATACGAACCCCCCCCTTCCCGCCTTTTTTTATTCGTTCCAATGGCAATTGTTCCCTAGGAGTCTGTTCGAGGGAAGTCCCTCGCAGTCGCCACGAGTGGGTCACCGGCTTTCTTCGCCGCTGAGTACACTCAGATAACCGCCTTTCACCAACTCTCTCAGGCGGCCAAAGTTTTGCAATCGCGCGCCCGCTAAATCAGAAGCGCTGTTGGTCTGCGACCTTTCTCTCGTCATCTTGTCTCGTCTTGCTAACGGCCACATCTCTGCCCTCCTCGGTCGCGGTGGCCAGGTCGGCGAGGCGCTGCAGGCTTTGGCTGGCGACGGCAGCGTGTTTGCTTTCCGCAGAAGCAAGTCCGGCCGCCTGCTGCTTTCTTCTAGCAATTAGCTCCCGCACAGCCGCGTCTTGTGCCGATGGTGCGATGCGGCTTTCGAGAAGGGTTTGCAGTCCATGCTCGGCCTCGTCGCGCGTGGCTTCGTGTTCTGTGAGGTCGAGGAGTGCTAGTGCGACCAAGGTTGTCGATAGGTATGTCAGGGGAGCAACGACGCCTGGGTTGTTGACAAGCTGCGAGACCATGTTCGAAGCACTGACGATGAGGTCAGACGGCTCTACACCAGGAAGTGAGAGATCCACCAGGACTCGCAGATGCCAATAGGCAATGTGGATCACGGGCGCATTCGATGGTGGAAAAAAGGAAGCAGGGAGCGTTTCGCGAAAGCGCTCGAGCTCGCCTCGGAGAAGGGTGCCGTAAAGTGGGCCGGATGCAACACTAAACGGAGGCAGATCGGTGGGGACAAGCATAACAGCAGAAATGTGTCAAGGATGATTGATAGGCCTAGAGCTAAATGTCAACAGCTACGCCCAAGTCAGGAAGGAGGTATAACACTTACGAGCTAGATGGTATATATTCTGCCCTAGTAGTGCCTGATCCTCTGGATACACAACGACACTGCTGTCCGGTATCAACACTGGACTAGACGTGCTTGATGCATGCCATCTATCCATAATGACCAAGCTCCACCACAATCTTCTGCCAAGCTTATCGTCCGCGTCGTCGTTCTCGCTGATTTTCTCAGACTTTTTATGCAGATGCAACTTCATCGAGTAAGCTAGCCCGACCGCGCTACCAAGCCAGACCGATCGAGAGAATGCTCCTGAGCCGGAGCTTCTTGGATTTCGATTCTCAGCCTCAATTGCTAACAGCAGCATGGTTTGGAGGTAGATGATATTCAACGGGAAAGATCTAGCTGATCCAGAATCGATTTGAGAGGACGAGGTGATGAGCTGAGCTGCTCTTAAGCTACTCAATCGCTCGTCGCGAGTCTGATTTGATGAAGGGTATGAACGGACAGCGGCATGAAGGGCGTCGTAGAAAGCTTCTCGCAACGTTGGAGGACAGCCCATCAGCCGCTCCAAGACTCGAGTTTTGGAGGTTGAAAGAATTGGGAGAGTAGGGTGCACCACATTAAAATACCTAGGATACATTAGCTGATTTCATGAGAGGGATTCGCCAAAACAAACCCGTCAACAATAGACTCGTCCCAATCCGTAACATGCTCGGGGTGATTCGAATCATGCGAAGCAAAATTCAATGAATTACTTGGTCTCTGTGTTGACTCGGGGGCGTTTCTCCATTGAGGAAGCGGTTGGAGACCATTCGGAGAGTAATTGGGTTCTCGAAACAGATGTTGTCCGCCCGGGCCTGGTTGCGGGGACGAGAAACGGGGTCCAGAATGCGATAGGTGTCTTTGAGGCTCGTGTGGGTTCCAAGTAGGAATCTGTCTTTGCGCAGCGAGAGGAGAGCCATATTGATCGCTACCGGAGACGGCTGAATGATGCCGCTTCCTAGTGGGATCTGCCGGAGGGGAACTTTCTTCAGATAACGGCCGTTGACTCTCATGCTGTGGTAAGTACGGGGGTCCCACATCACCACCGTGTACAGCACCTTCTAGAGTAACGATTCGGTCTGCCAGCTCTTTGATATATCTAAAGTAAGCATACGGTTAGCGAGCGGTTCACTCAGAGCGCACGGCAGCTCCTTCGGTCGCAATTGTACCACGGACATACCCTTTGCTGGGACCTCTTTTCATGGGAACCCTGCTAAATTGACAATTGTTTCCAACCCGTTTGCAATTAGAGCATTGGTCGTCTCCAGGTTCGCCCGTCGCGTCGCATTTAACTTTCTTGCGCCGGCATTCGTCGCAGGCTCTAGACACTTTACTCCGTTTCCGCGGCGCCATGGATCCGTCGTGATTATCATACTGGTTCATAGAGCCATGGCCGCTGTGTAGATAGACGGAGTGAGCTTGCTCTTGCTCATATTGATGGTTGGCGGTTTGCTGGCCCTGACCCTGACCCTGACCCCTCGCTTCCTGAGCATCGGCCATGTTTACAGCGGGCCCAGAAGTCATCATGGGCGCGAGATTACGCGACAGTTGTGCGGTCAATTGCAGGTCGTCGGATGTCGAGAGAGAGGGCTGCTGTTGCTGCTGTTGTTGGCTCGAGGAGGAGGAGTAAAAGGGACCCTGATCCGCCGCGACGGCAGTGGGGGACGGATAGGACTGCATGTTTGACGCGCTCATGGTCTTCGAGGCTCAAGTCTTTGCCATAGACACGGAGGCGAGGAAAAGTGTTTGCCAGCCGGAGCGCAAGGTGGCAGAGCGATGGTGTTGAGATTGGAGATACCGGTCCCGTAAGGAGAGTGATGTAGCTTGGTTACGGTCCCTAGGGTACTGTACGGGGTATGTAGGTAGATGGTGGTGATGGTACTGTAAATATCGGCGCAACGCGGCAAGAAGTCGGAAGTCGGCTCGCGTGGCGCGAGTCCCGGCTCCAGATAGCACCCACTCTTTCTGCTGCTTTGTGTACGCGCGACCTTGGATTTGGATTCGGGGACGTTCAAGCAATCTAGTTCGCTCAGGTCGGATGCTGCGGGTGAGAGGGGGGAAAGGAACACCAGAGGGTGAGAGAGGTATGTTGGTTGGAGGTGCGCAGGTGCCGAGTGAGTTTGGAAAAGCAGGCGGCGCGGAAAAACCCTTCGGGGGCGCGAGGGCCCCGGATGTGGCGCTAACCCGCAACTAGACTCGATCGGGCTAGCTCGATATCACAGCTTCCCGCCTGCAGGGCACTGCGCACTGGCAGGCCAGGCAAAGGTTCTCCAGGACAGCATATATGTGGTATAAATAGTACTGTTTCTACACAGTTCTGTATATGGACATCCATACAGTACCGTCCTGTGCTGTACTGTGCGATACGGTACATCGTGCGCACACGCACAGGTTAAGTCGATGCCGGCCAATTCTCCGGCATGCGAGACGACACGGTCTCTCGGAGGATCTACAAATGTGTTACAGGTGGCGACTCGGCGACTCGGCGGCCAGGCGACCAGGCGTTCTTCCGTGGCCCTTGCAGGAATGGAAAAAGATTGTCCCAGGGCGGTGTGGAAGGAGTGCTGTCGGTGGTTGATGTGCTTCGGTCGTCTCTCGAGTCCCCAACATCCGAAGGGCATTTCTGCTGTCCACGAACCAGGACCAGGACCAGGGCCAGGGCCAGGACCAGGACGGCGTGCACCTGGCAGTTCGGCCGCCGGCTACTACGGTCCTCCGTGCCGTATGTACAGCACAGTGGGAGCCTGTTCGCCCCGGATGAAGCTTTGGATCTTCCGCTGACATGCAGGATCTAGACAAACCTAATGACATGCGACGTCAACGGCACGACGGATAACCCGATGCTTTCATGCCGAACACCTGGCCGGGGCACCTGCACCAAGGGGTGAGGCATCGGCTCTCGGCCTCGGGGAAATGTTTGAAAGAACGAAACCCACGCTCATCTACGCCGGGAGGTAGAGTGGGTCTCGGGATAATTATCATGGGCACCTTACGAAGTATAAAGTATACTCCTGACGCTGGTACAGTACATCATGAGTGCGGTACTGTACTGTACTGTAGATGTCAATTTTCGAGAGCCTTGGTGGGCACCTGTAATCGATCTCCATCTGCCAACAAGGTTGGCAATAATACATGAAAAAGCGGCAGGTTGGAATCAGATGCATTCTTTCTTTACAGACTATGTACGCATATGTAGTAATATGTAATATAGGTTTCCTATGAACACCATCCAGATCATTGCAAACAGCCCGCCAAACTGCCATGCTGTGCAGTTACACAAAAAAGTCGTCGAGTCGTCGGCGGAGAGCTCAAAGCAAATTACTCGTCGAAGGCCTGTTGTGCCTTTTCCACAAGGGTTATTGAGCCCAAGGAGAAGGTTCGGGAATTTCGCTATGGCTCTGGTCGATGGGACCGCCTGTGGGTGGAAAAGACTGCATCCAGAAGATATCGCTCTCTTCCTCGGGGAACTGAAAGTGTGGCATCTCGTCGAAAGATGATGGAGATAGGCCTTTCTTGCTATCATCGCAGAAGCCAGAGGTTGGAAGACCATGGTTCGCAGTGACATATGCCCCGGAAGTTTGTACGCCCTTCAGAAAAGCATCTATGTCGAGAGAATCGAAGTTGTCGCTTGCGAGCATCTGGGTCTGAGGCAGTCCGATGTACGAAGACGCCGTACTAAGCCGGTACCCATCGATCTCGCCCTGATCGGAGTTGCCCAGGTCTGAGCCGTATTGGTGATTGATCATAGCTGGTCGGGACGAGTTGTTGCTGGGCACAAAATCTTCGACCTCGGAGATTTCACCAGATGTCGAAGTCGCGGTCAAAGCAGGCTGCGCTTGATCAATAGTGCCGAAATCAAAGCCAGCGAAAGACGGGGCTTGGCTAAATGGAGAGGTCGAAAGTGTTACTATTGAAGTCAAGCCCGTCGTAGTGTGACCAATCAATTGATGCTGAGCGGAGACCAGCCGAGAAAATGGGGGCCTCCTGGTCTGGGAAAGCAGTATATCCGTCCAAGGATTGCATGAAGTTCAAAGTATCCGTGATGCCCGCCAGGTCTAAAGGTGGAAGCTGGCCGTTAACCCGATCCAAGTTTGACTGGTTCGAATTTGGGCTTGAGAGTGGAGACCCATGCTCAGACTTGGCCGTCCTTTCCTCTTCCTGGGCATTGAACAGTGAGTCGCTGACACGAGAGTCTCTGTGCAAGACGTCGATGGTGTTGTCGTGAGAGAGATTGTCAACAGATCGGTTCGCAGGACCAGATGGAGACGGGCCATGGATTGAGTGTGCCCTGGGAACAACATACGGCAAGCCGCACTTGGACGCCATGTTATTGTGCTTATGGACCGGCTTGTGGTGGCCATTGGCGAAAACCGTCAGACCACCCTCCGATTGTGCTGTGAGGGCCCGGGGTCTGCGTTTCTCGCACTTCGGAGCTGAGGACATGGAAGCATCGTCGCGGTCTGACTCGGGGACGGGGTCCAGAGGCTCCTTCTTCAGGGCACAAGAACAGCGGCCCGTGTGGCTGCAACAGCAGTTGTCTGTAGGTCGATCGTGGATCAGAAAAGCGCGGTCGTCATGGCTCAAGAACGGCATGGAAGTCTCACCATCTGCGCCGGTATCCATTCCACAAGCGCCCTTGCTGTGCGCCTTCTCGCCGCAGTCGCAGCGCACATGCGCTGAACGGGATTTGCGGAGCGTTCGACAATGGGTGCACTGGGAGACGGGGCGCCCCTGTGGTGCAACCTGTTAGCATGCGCCTCTGGTGCGAGGGAGCAAGACGAGGGGGGAATCTTGCCTTTTTGTTGATGTGTTGCAAAGGTCGGTCGGAATGCTGGCAGTTGCTGACCCGATGGCCTCTCACGCAGGCCTCGCAGGCATACTTTTCGCCCTTGATCAACATGCTGGGCGCTGTGTTGTCGGGATGGATGGATGTGTGGATGTGATCGGAGGCGTAGAAGAACCGTCCGCGGTCGACGAGAGGCCTGGAGAAGAAAGGCGCTTCGAAGGGGAGGGCTGTGGATTGTCGGCTATCGCGATCGGATGGCAGTCGAGAAATCGGGTCGTGAAAACAACACCAGGAGCTTTAAGATGCGTGCGTTCCGTCATGAAAATGCAGCCCGTGGTATATGACAATCCCATCCAATCAAGTACTCCAAATTGAATGATTCCAACGCCCTACAGATGCTAGATAGAGATAGATCGAGGGATGAAGGTGAGGGGGGGAGGACGGGG
>VWND01000006.1:0-17927 GCA_009599575.1 Blumeriella jaapii | reverse complement strand
AAAAAATAAAAAAAAAAAAAAATGAAAATATAAATTTGGACTGCGTATTTATAATATTATCTAAGGGAGATGCCTTTGCTTTTATACCTGTCTGTAGGTAGTCAGTGGCAGGGTGGTTTCGGAGGGGTCTATGCCTCGATCATTAGCTAAAACTACCAACATCCTATTAATACAAAGTATCAGCAGCGTTTTCCACAGCCGGTCGAAGCGTAACGAATTACTATTCGATTTGTTCTTTTTCGATAAAAAAGCGATTTTTCGAGCTTTGAAATTTCGCACACGCGCACGGTTTAGAATTTTGTTAAAACCGTAATTTTAAACGTTTTTGAAATATATTGTATTTTTGTAATTTAATAATTATACTCAAAATAAAAAAAATAGCTATTAAAAGTCTTTTATTTATAATACAGCTGCGAATAATATTATATAAATAAGAAGTTTTTCAAGCCGTAATAGCGAAATATCGAAGTCGATTTTTAATTATAGATTAAAGAAATGGGCATCGGCTAATCTATAAAAAACGAAACACCGAAATTTGAATTTTTTTGCGTAGATTATTAAATATAAAAGTAGATAGGAAAACCAGACTGATACGGCCATATACAGTGGGTAGACATATGAAGTTGCGCGTCAGTAAATAATCCGTACCCCCAACAAATTTCTACTACCTTTACAACTTCATAACTCCACCAATAATTAATCGATTTTAAATACAAATAACTTAAATGAAAGCTGAAAATCGAAAGAATATTCGATTTCAATCAGTATTTGGTATACCATCCATTTGCAGCCCTTATCTAGCGTGTTACCCGCTTTTTCATCCCTTCCGCCAGTTTATTTAATAACTGGTCTTTCCAAAAGCTTCCACGGCCCTTTGTGCAGTACTAATTAATAAAACGCTGAGTTATATCGTTATCTTTTATAGCGATTAATTCAGGTTAAGCTTAATTATCTTAGCTTTTAGCATTTTCCAACCACAGATTTTCAATCGGATTAAAATCCGGCGAATAAAGCGGCCAATCTACTAATTTAATATTTATATTACGAAACCATTCTTAAATAAAACGCGCTTTATAAATCGGGACGTTATTTTGCATAATGTAAAACGGTGATATTTTGTATTAATAGGAGTTGGTAGTTTTAGCTATGGTCGAGGCATGGACCCCTCCGAGACCCCCTGCCGCTGACTACTTTTAACAGGTATAAAAGCAAAGCACCCCCTTAAATAATACCATAGGCACGCAGTTTAATTCATATCTTCACTTATTTTTTTTTTTCTTTTTTCAGTTTTTTCTAGGAATTCTCTAAACTATTTTACTTATCGATATATGGCCGTATTAATCTGGTTTTCTTATTTACTTTTACATTTGATAATTTACGCAGGAATTTAAACTTCGGTATTTCGTTTTTATATATTCGCCGATGCATTTTTCAAATTCGCAGTCAAAATCGACTTCGATATTTCGCCATTACGGCTTGAAAAATCTTTTATATAATATTATTCGCAGCTGTATTATATAAAAGATTTTTAATAACTTTTTTTATTTTGCGTACAATTATTAAATTACAAAAATGCAATATATTTCAGAAACGTTTGAAATTACGGTCAGGCAATCCTGAACCGTACGAAATTCAAAATTCGAAAATCGCTTTTTTATTTAAAAATAACAAATCGAATATTGGTTCGTACGCTTCGACCGCTGCGCTCGGCTTTTTTAAATTAAATCTTTTTTAATCAAACGCTTGGCGAAAACTTAACCTTCTGATTTTACGCTTTATAATTATAGCAATTATAATTTGCGGCTTTTTATTAAAAATAGTAAAAAAATGGCTATACGTATATTAGCTTAAGCCACGGAATATCGAAACCGTAGATTATACAGCAATATTATATTAATTTAGTTAATTTACTAAAAAACAAATTTTTTAATATATTACCCAAATATCTGAACGCAATCTTATTTTATTTAATTCCTTCAGAAAACACAAAGACTTTTTTAATAGCTTTCTTATTAAAAACGATTTCTTTTATATTAAAAACTTTTAATCTGCAATTCCAAAAAACACTTATTTATCTAATTCAAACCCTATTAATACTTTCGCTAATATTATAAACAACGACGCTTTTCGTTTTCTTATGCGAGGCCGCATGCCCCTTTTTTGGCTTCTTTGGTACACTTTCATTCAGTGGCGCCAATATTACCGACTTTATCGAAAAATATAAAAAAAAACCTATAAGAATTTCGGAATTTTTAAAATTAAAATATTCGATAAATTCCTTCGCTATTATAATCCAACCATTAAAAATATTATTAAGTCGATAAATAAATAAAAAGCTATTAAGGCTCGAAACTGGCGTAAGCTAGTTAAAACTTTAAAATCGGAATTCCGAAACTACGATCGCTAGTAAATTCGCGACACTATCGCTTTTCTTAAACAATTTATTATAATAATTCGCTAAAAACCAAAAAACTTAAGATTTATTATCGTATTTATACGAAAATTTCTAACGTTTTAATTAATAAAAAAGTTTTAAGCGAGAGATTAAGCAAAGAAAATTGTTTTTATTTTGGCTTTTCAATTAGCATTCGCAATAAAACTATTAAGCATTTTAAAATTAATAAACAAAATCCCGAAACCTTCGATTAATATTTCAAATTTATAAAATTCGTTTTTAAGCAAAACCAAAGCGAACGTATTATTAAAGCAATAAATCAAAAGAAATCTTCTTTTTTTATTTATAAAAAAAACGTAAAAGCTTTAGTGCAAAAACATGCCCAGCTATTAAAAATTACCGAAATCGCTAAAAAACAACTAATTATTATATTATTCAATCGTTTTGCAAAGCTTATTAGCTTGAAAAAGCTTAATAAAAATATCGAAACTTTCGTATTAAAATTTACCGATATTAAAATTTAAAAATTTTAAAACAAAATCGAAAATTTTATATAATAGCAAAAAAAACTTTTCTACGTTAACTCGGATAATAAAAACGATTAAAATAACTTTTATAACAATTATTTTTTTTAAAATGCGCGGAGCGATCAGCTTCGCTAAGCTATCGTAAAAATAATAACTGCCCAATAGCAACTTTTCCGTGCTAACGATCAGAATCAGCGAAATATTAATTATAATAACGATTATCAAAAAAAAAAAAGAAAACCAACGCGGAAATCAAAATCGCGGTTATTAAAATAGTAAAAGTAATTATTAAAACAAACTTCGTAGCTTTAAATATAAATTTTGTAATAATAAAAAAATTTACTGCGAAAAACCTTATATTCGCTTAAAATGCAAAGTATTTAATTTTTGTATAAATAATAAAATTTGTTATATTAATAAATACGAAGCGATTTGCTTCGGACCGACGGAAGCAGAAATAAACCTTTTTAACAAAGTTGAAAATCAAAGCTGATTAAATATTATTCGCTTGAAAATGAAAAGTACGAAATAAAACGATTGCTTAAAAAACAAAAAGAATACGAAAACGATTTTTATTAATAAAAAGAAAAATATTTCCGAAAGCGTACTAATTAAAAAAAAAACTTTTATCTTAAATATAAATAGAATTTAAATATATAAATAAAAAACAAATATATATATTGCTAATACAAATATCGCATTTGCAAATATTATGGCTGTATAATCAAGCTAGCGAATCATAAAAAAACAAAATGCTTCTGTTTTATTCGCCAAATCAACTGATATAAAAAAAAACGTTAAAATCGAAAAAAAAAAAAAATGTTGAAATTCGAAAAAAAACCGATAAAATTATCAAAAAAACGCTTATAATAAAAAAAATTAACGACGATATAAAAAATATCGATACCGATACTCCGGTTTAAATTATTTAAAAAATACCAGCTTTTAAGCGCTTATTATTAATACGAAGCGAAAAATAAATCGACAAATACATTAGCTCCGAAGCAATCGACGAAG
The DNA here is from genome assembly GCA_009599575.1 of Blumeriella jaapii. Taxonomy (NCBI): domain Eukaryota; kingdom Fungi; phylum Ascomycota; class Leotiomycetes; order Helotiales; family Drepanopezizaceae; genus Blumeriella; species Blumeriella jaapii. The sequence continues at coordinate 13,988 of VWND01000006.1, read as the reverse complement.
CTATTAAAAAAATTATAAAACAAAAAATTAAATTAAAATTCAGCGATTTATTTAATATAAAAAAAAGATTCGATAAAATTATTAATAAACGAATTTTTGCATTAAAAAAAAACGAAAAAATTAAAATTATTCGAAAAAAAAACGATTTTGAATTGAAAAAAAACTAAAAAGAAATTTATAACATCGCAATTAATTTAGCCGATAAAAAGAAATTCTCGGAAAAAATCAGCTTTTTAGCTTTCGTTATAAAAACTTAAAAATCAAAACGACGAAATTATTTTTATACGGCTATAAAAACATTAAAAATAAAAATAATATTTAAAAAAAGTACGACCGCTTTCGGTTTATTCGATAATAGAGCCGAAGTTAATTGCATAAATTAAAAAACAGCCGAAGCCAATAATATTCCGATTATTATCGACAAACAAATAATTTATACGATCGTTAATAAAAATATTATTAAATTTAATAAAATTATACGAAACGTAAAAATCGACGTTGAAAGTATTATTATTTATGGAAACTTTTTAATAATAAAAAAAATGCTTTTATTTTATTATTTTTAAAATGCTCTGAATTTTAAAAAATTTCGTCAGCTTTAAATACACCGAAAACGGCCAAATAAAAGCTTTTTTCTAAAACTAAAACCGATTTTTTTAAAATCAAATCACCGTCGCCGGCGACAAAATTTCTTTAATCGACGTTTTATCGGAAAACGAATAGCCGGCTCTAGTTTTAAAAACAAACGCTGAATTATAACAAAACCTGGAAAATACTCGGCTAAAAACATTCACGTCGTTAATCGAAATAGCACCGCGAATAAAATTAGCTAATATTAACATTTTTAGCTATTAATTCGGAAATAAAAGTTCCGAAAATTTCGTTTTCGTATTAAAACAAACCCGACTTATATATTTTATTTTTTTGTATTAATATCAGCATTTTTTACAAGCGTAAAGCTAATAAAATACGATCCGTAAATCTTAGCGAATCCGATAAAAATATTTTCGGAAAAAATAAACGATTGATTTAAAAAAAAAAAAAATAATAAAACTATTTTAATTAATTATTAGCGAGCTCGAAAAACTTATTACCGGCCGATTTTTCAATTTATTATCTGGCAGCCGACTTATAAAAAAACGATTTAATAACCTAGCAATCGGAACCTAATTTTTGCTAAAAAAAAAAAAAAGGTTTTATACGAAGTTTTACGCAACCGAAAAAAAACTATAACTTTCGATTTTATCGAAATAAATCAATTCAGCTTTAACGTTACGCTTTATATCGATATTAAAATCGTGTTTTACGAAGCCTAGCAAAAAAAAACTTTTTCAATTCTTAAAATTTTCCAAAATAAAAATAGTCGAAATGCTAAAAAAACGAATTAAACAAAAAATCTTCGAATTCTGCCACGGCTTATATAAAAACAAATAATTTATTATTGCTAAAAAAAAAAAAAAGCATTTACAAGCTTATTACCGCAATTATCGAAATAAACAGAATAACGATACGAAACGCTAATATATTATTTAACATCGATCAATTTTCAAACGAATTCGCAAAACTAATAATCGCTTTTTTTCTCGATCTGTTTTCCGGCTACGATTATTTAATACTTAACCTACGATTTCGAAATATAACAGCAATTTAAATTTTAATCGGTTTGCTGCGTATAATCAGAATATTTATAAAAGCTATTAATTCAATCGCTTAATTCGTAAAAATCGTATATAAAATCCTTATAATTTGCATTTCTGATATTGCTTTTTTTTACGTTAACGACGTTAAAATAAAAAGCTTTAAATTATATTATAATAATAAAAAGATTTTTTTTAAAATTCGACGTTATATAATAAAATATATTTAAAACATCGACAAAATCATAGTTTGCTTCGAAAAAACCAAAGCTATTATTAGCCTTCGATTAAAATTCTGCATATCCGAAATAAATATCGTTGGCTATATAATTAATAGCGCTAACCGTTATTTTTAACGAAAAAAAATTAAAAAGATTTGCGAATAAAAAAAATATAAAAACGTCACCGAAGCCAAAACTTTTATTAGCGTTATAATTTACTACCGCAATTAAATTAAAAACTTTTTTTAAAAAACTGCATTTATTTACGCTATAATAAAAAAAAAATCGATTTCGTTTAGGAAAAAAAACAAAGCAAAACTATAAAAATCTTTAAAAACGACTTTTTATCGGCTTTATCGCTTATACGAATCGATTACAATTCAAACGCAAAAAAAATCATTTTAATTATCGACGCTAATATTTTCGATTAAAAAGCTGTATTATAACAAATCGATAAAAACAAAAAACGACATTTTTTACGATTCGAAAACGGCTTATAATCTCTCGCGAAAGCACGCTACGATGCTATTAAACGAAAATATCGAAGCGCTTTTAAAATAATAAAAAAAATAAAAAGCGAATTATACGGCGTATATTTTATTTTAAAAACAAACGCAAAAGTTTTTATCGATTAATTAAATAAAAAAACCAATAATCTATTAAAAACATTCGTTACTAATTAAATAGCTTAAATACGATTTATAAATTTCGAAATTAAATATATTAAAAAAATAATTAATACAGCGGCAGACGGCTTTTCCAAACGAAAACGCTTTTATCCGTTTAATTTCGCTAAATAAAACGAATAAAATATTAACGAATAAATTATTAACGAAATCGGCTGCTTCGTTATTTGCGTTTAAATTTTATAAAGCCGAAACTATTCGCGTTATTATTTCGGCTGGCACCGCGAATAAAAAACATTAATTCTCGGGCCGAAAAAAAAGCATTCGCGTTATTATCTCGGCTAATACCGCGAATAGATTTAACCGAAAACGATCGGAATAAACCGATTAACGACGAAAATAAACTTTTAATCGACAATTACAAAAACCGAAAACTTTTATTTAATCGCATATTATTTAATTATTTTATTCAAACTATTTAGCATACTAAACTATCAGTTTAAATTATTTAAAAACCAAGCTTTCGATTATATTTTTAGCCGATAAAAAAATTATATAAAATAAAAAATAATATATATTAAAAACGCTTAATAATAAACAATAAGGCCGACAAGTTTCAAATCATAAAAAAAGCCTACGAAAAAGTATTTTATAAAAAAACTAAAACCATTTATCACCGAATTAAAAACGACTTCTAATAAAAAAAATACTTCGAAGATTGCAAAACTTTCGTTAAAAATTACATTTCTTGCCAAAAACGAAAGCCTGGCCGAAAAAAAAAACCTATTATATCCGACGTAATTTTCTAAAATTTAAAAAAAATCAATTTCGACGTTACACGCGTATTAATTACCGATCGCGAATATACGTGCTTCGTACTCGTTATCGACGATTTGTTTAAATAATTTAAAAAACGATTTTTTCGAAACGCTATTTCCGAAACTATAGCGATTTTTTTTTAAAAAAAAACGTTGTATATCGATACGGTTTGTTTAGCAAATTAAACGTCGACGATAAACCCGAAAACAAAAGCGTTATTAAAACCTTTACAAAAAAATACGATATTTAACGGATTTAAATCTCAGCTTATAATTCGAAAAGCAACGGATTTGTTAAACAAAACCATAAGAATATTTTCGACGGCTTATCAAAAGCCATTCGAAAAAGTTATAAACGTTAATCGCGAAAGTTTTCGGAAATGCTTTTCGTTATACGCATATATATATACGCTTTTATTAAAATAATTTCATTTTTCATTTAATACAATAAAAACGCTCGACTGCTTTTGAAAACAAAATGGCCTGTATAAAAGTTTTATAACGTAATTAAAATAAAAACGAAAGCAGACTTATTAATAATAAAATTTAAATAGCTAAACTACCGCGATATAAATATAAAAAAAAAAAATTTAAAAAAAAAAATATAAAAAAGCGGCTAAAAAAATCTAAAATAAAACCAAAATTCTAAAAAAAACGCTAAACAAAAAAAAAAATCTGGTTTTAATTTACAACGTTTAGCGCGTTATTAATAAATCGGCCGATATTAAGCTTAATTATAAATAGCTCGGATTCTACGAAATATGCAAGGCCGAATTAAATAAAAGCTATTATAAGCTTACGAAATTCGATAAAACAAAACTGAAAAAAACGTTCGCCGCCAACCGGTTAAAGCGATTTTACAAAAAAAACCAGCAAATTTATCTTTTGAATTTTAAATCAGACAGCGATTCCGATTCCAGCGATTCCGACGACGATTCCGACCAAAGCAATTATACTTTTAAAAAAAAAAACCTTTTAAAAAAGTTTGAAAACAACCGAACGATAATTCCGCGGCTGAAAATATAATTTAAATCGTAATTCCATTTATAACCGAAAAAAAGAAAAATATATATAAAATTATTTACTAACTGTTCTATTGTTTTTGCTATCTATTATTTTTTTTTTATTATATATTATTTTATTGTTTTTGTTTTGCTTTATTTATATATAATTTAATTATTTTGTTTTATATATATTATTTATTTTTAAAACTTTTTTTTATATTATTTAAAACATTTATTATACTTTTTTTTGTTTAATTATATTTTTGTTTATTAAAACAAAAGCTTTGTATATATTTAAGCCGCATATTTAATATATTTATATTGCTCGCATATTTTACGAAAACTATCTTTTATGCATTTTATTATTTATTATTTTCTGTATTATTTTTTTTTTTCGTTATTTTAAACGGATATTTATTTAAACAATTGTAATTTATTAAAAAAACAATATACGGATTTCCGTAACTTTTAAATACAAATATCTTATAGTTTTCGTATTTTTTCTTAATTACTTTTCAATAAATACAATATACTTTTCTAATTAACAAATTTATCGATATTATATCGTTTTCTAAGCAAAACGTTGCTAAATCTGGCAAATTTATTTTTAATTTACTTTAGAACGGAATTATTATACGTAACTTTTCCGAATTTAAACAAACATATAATACGGCTATTCCAAATTAACAAACAGCTTTCGTAAAAACATTTATAAAACAATTCGATATAATAATTAAAAACGTCAACAAATTTTTATTCGATTACAAAAATTTCGTTAAAACTGAATTCGTTCGCAAAAGCTTTAATTACGACAAATTCCTGCTGAATTACGACAACGCGTTAAAAGCTCTCGCCGAAATAAAAAAAGTTCGAAACAACAAAAAAAAAATAATAAACCGAATATTGCCCTTTTTGCTAAATCAACGAAAAAAAAATATTTAAAAATACGTTTTTAGCAAAATTACCGGTATTATTTCATTTCGGCATTTCGCTCGCTTTTTCGAAACTATTACTTTTACGAAAAAAGAAATTTAAATATTAAACGCTTATATTTTTAAAACGCAAGCTCTGAAAGCCAACAACTCAAAAGCCCGCAAATTTACAAGCCTTTTTACGGCTATTTGCAAATTAGTCGACGACGCTATGCAATCGCTAAAAAAAGTTTTAATCGGCTGCGAAATTCCAAATCTAACCTTTTTTTAAAGCAAAAGACTAAACGTCGCCAAATGCGGCATTTTTATACCAAAAAAAAAAAACGACGCCATTCCGACGTTTTAAATTTACGACGACGAAAAAAACGAAAAAGCTAATATTATTTTTGTTTAATTCGAAAAAACATACGCGGTAACAATTAATACGCCTAAAACAGCTAAAACAATTCGACGATTTTCATTTTTAATTATCGAAAACGAATCCGAAAACGAAATTAAAAGCGTAATAACAAATAACCGCTTATTCGAATACAAAAAACCTATTGTATTTGTAAAAACGATTCCGAAAAAAATAAAAACAAAAAACGTAAAAAAACGCGCCGACATTTTCGAAATCTTTTTTATTCGGAAAAAAACTATTCGCGTCGTTAGCAAAAAAGGCATCGCGAATAAAAAGCCGGAAATCGACGCCGAATTATAACTTTTAAGCTAATTAATAAAAAACGCGACGATTTTACGAAATCAAATTTAAAAAACGCAAGCATTTCGAAAAAAAAAAACTTAAACGATTTTAAATTTAATTTCTCGAAATTAAATACGCAAATACTAAAAACGCTTGCTGCGTTCAGAAACGTCGTACCGCTAATATTTTAAATTTTAATAAAAACATTCAAAATCTCGACTATTATACGACTCGACCGAAAAAGCTTAGAAAAAAATATCGAAATTATCGCGGAAAAAATTATACAAAAAGCATAAAATCAAATTATTCTGCTTAAAACTTTCGCTTTCGACGACGAAACGATTCAAAAGTTTTATTTCGACACTTTTATATAAAAATTAAATAAACCCGTTAATTTTTTTTTTTGCTTTTCGAACAAAAATTAAACTAAGCTTTTTTCGGAAAATTGCAAATATAATACGCCGAAATAAATAAAAAAGACTTTTAAAAACGGTAACCCGTTTTTATTCGAACTTTTTTTCGTTAAAAAACTTCGATTTTTTAATTTCGTTTTTACAAATAACGTTAACGCCAGAAAAAACGGCAAATTCTGTCATTTTTATATACGTTATTACGCGGCGTACTGCGATTTGATTATAAAAAAAATTAACGTTATCGGCTTCGCTAATCGATTCGCTGCTATTAAAAATTCGGATTACGACGTATTCGAAATTGATTTTAATAATCAATTTATATTTCGACGAAAAACTGCGAAAATTACCCAAGCGCGTGCTAAAGCTTATTTAAGCTACGTAAATTTCAAAACAGATTCTAAAATTTTTAACGCGATTATAAAACTCGATTAAAACGTAAAAAAATAAAAACAACGAATATTCCCAAAAGCCGATTTTTCTGATTTTTCGACCGAAAATATATTTTAAAATTTATCTGAATTAAATTGCGAATTCGTTAATTACGTAAGGTTTTACGACGGAAAAAACAAACCATTATTGTATTTTAAAAAAAAAAAAATAATTATATATAAATATTATTTCCGACTAGTTAAAACCCAAAAAGCGCCTACAGCTTTTTTCGCTAATATATTTTATAATTTTATTTAACAAGCTTTCAAAATGCATTTCGGCCTTTACCTCGTTGTTTTAATTATCCGGAACTTTGGAAACTGCCGCTTCGTAATATACCTTAACGTTCCGATCGTTTTAGGTTTCGTTAATCCCGACCGTATTACGATTATAAAATTCGATATCGCCGATTTTTAAAAAAAAAAAAAAATCGAAAATCTTACCGACGCTATTTTCGATTATCACGTTTTATTTGCATTCGTATATAATTCGGAAATAATCGAAACTTATTTATAATTACACCACGACGTTAAATTAACTAAAACCATCCAAAAAAGCTTAGCTTTTTTATATTTTAACGCGTTTAAAACAATAGCCTCGGCTATTTTATCGGACTACGAAACCGAAAGCTACGAAATAAAAAATAAAATAACTTTTATCAGCTTTTCGATTAAGCAAAAAGTTTTCGTTAGATTTAAAATCTAAAAAACCGACGGCGCGATACTAATTTACTCGAACAATTATACGGCGCAAAAATATAAAAACCATTTCGAAAACGACGCTTCGATAAGCCATTTGATATTATTTATATTACGGCGAAAGCAATCACAGCATTTTCGATAATCTCGATTGCAAACGACTATTTCCAAATCATTTCGTAAAATAATTTTTTTTACAAGCTTCGAAGCTTTTTTAAAAACATTCGTCGGCAAATAACCGTAATCCGACCCATTAGTTTTACGAAAAGCAAAAGCGTTAATCGGTTTTAATTACGACGAATTAATCGATTATTTTCACAATTTCAACATAAGACTTTTCAACGCTTTTTGCAAAGCGTAGAATTACGTTCAAAAGCTGAAATTTATTATCTACGGAAAAAAATCGTAAAAAACATCCGTCGCGGCGATATTTAATAATATTATCGACGAAAAAGTTATCAAAACGTTTGTAAATTTAAACGATACTTCGATTAACATTTTATCGAGCCATTTTTTAAAAAAGCAAAATAAACAAAATAATTCAAACGATAAGCGAAACGCTACTTTTTCGCAAAAGCTAACAGCGAAAAAATTAAAAACGGATTAGAAAACCGAAAAAATATAAAACTAAAAAATTCGGTTTTTAATTAATTAGTTTTTAAATTATATAAAATAAACTAAATTGCATTTATTAAAATTATATTTTTCTTTGGTCGTAATCAAAAACGACTACGTATATTATTTGAAACAGAATATAAAACGATAATATTTTATATTAATAAAAATTAATAATTTTAGCTATAATCGAGGCATGAACCTTTTCGAAACCCTTTGCCGCTGACTACTTTTAACAGATATAAAAGCAAAGCATTCTTTTAAATAATATTATAAGCACGTAATTCAATTTATACCTTTATTTATTCTTTTTTTTCTTTTTTTCAGTTTTTTTTAAAAATTCCCTAGATTATTTTACCCACCGACATATGGCCGTATCAGTCTGGTTTTCCTACCTACTTTTACAATAAAAATACTATCGTCGTAAAAAATCGTAGAAAAATATTCTTCGAAAACTTCGAGATATTTGGCGGCTGTAACGCTTTTACGAGTCGCATTTGAGTCTTCGCGTATTACGACCAAATCTGTTCGAATTTCCCAGCCGAATGCAGCCTAAAACATAGTCGATCGACTTTTAATAAGCTCTTTTTGAACTGCCCAAGGTTGTAAGCCTTTAGTTATTAAATTGCGTTAATAATAAGAAATATAAATCGATAGAAATATTAACTTTTCGCTCGATAAACAAACTCCCAACGACTTTCTTTTTCACGTTCAATTGAATATTCGTTAAACCAGCGCTAGCGACGCTAATAAAAAAATGATTTATTATCGTAAAAAAATGCTTATTACAATCGCGCGGCAGCGCGTTCGTCGATTAAAACAGATCGTTTTCGACAGCGCTATTTTTGTATACCGGATTTTTTTAAAAATCGATATATCGTTTTTTTCGAAACGTGCGAAACGGTAAAAAAGCGTAATTGAGCCGCTGTAATCTTTAGCGTACGAGCAATCGCTCTGAAAATAGCTTTTCCGTCGCGCTTTATAATAAGAAAAAATGGGCGTCTACGAGATTATGATTTACCGTCGGGTTATAAAACGCGTTTTTGACCGTGTAACGCGCGGTAGATGGGCTGCACTTTTCCGACTCCGCAAGCCAGGTATAAAAAACCCTATACTTTTTAGCGCCAATAATACGATTTCTAGCCCTTTGAGAAAAGTGCTCAAAGGGCTGGCGAAACGTTTCGGCTGTTCGTAGCATAATAGTATAGTTGCGAAAAAAAGGTGTGTTTTTTTTGTTGTAAACGCGAAAAGTCGCGGTCGGGGGCCGACGCGCAACTTCATGTGTCTACGTACTGTATCGGTAGGTAAAATAGTTTAGGAAATTTTTAGAAAAGACTGAAAAAAAAAAAAAAATAGAATAAATAAAAATAAATTTAGACTGCGTACTTATAGTATTATCTAAGGGGGTGCTTTGCTTTTATACCTGTTTGAAGGTAGTCAGTGGCAGGGGGTCTCGGAGGGGTCTATGCCTCGATCATAGCTAAAACTACCAAATCCTATCAATACAAAGTATCACCGTTTTACAACGTTGTTAAGGGTTCGATAATCGATACAGAAACGCAGTGAACCGTCGGTTTTTTTTTAGCGAAAAGCACTGGAGCAGCGAAGGGAGCGGTGGAAGGTTTATTCGAAGTTAGCTCTGCTAAGCTGGTTGAAAGGATCGAAATCGATATTTCGTTGGTTCTGAAACGTTCGAAAAAACTGTGAGATTGGGTTTTGAGAAAAGTGTTGTACGTAAGGTCGTTTAGTATTTTGTCGATCTCGTATAAAAAAATTAAAAACATTTCAACTGTTTTTTTTTTAAAAAATCAGTTTAAAAGCGTATACAATAATTTGGCAGATAAAAATTGGGTAAGCAGTGGATTAAAAATCTCGTTTTCGAATTGATCGTTTAGAAAATTCAGAAAATAACTTATTTAAACTATCGATTATATTAAGCTGAAAGACTATCGCGGCGAAGACTTTTTTTCGATTTTTAATATAATTGTTTTTCGTAGAACGAGGAAGCTGTTTTAACGAAAAAAAAAAAAAAAAATAACGGAAAAAAAATCGACAGCCTGGGAAAATGGTGTAATTTTTTGTATTATCCTATTGGCGTCGCTATCGAAATTAGCAACGCAAATGAAATTCGACCTTTTCGCGCTTCGCATAACGTCGTAGGTTTGCTACAATTGGTTAAAATTCTTGTTACGTTTTATAACGTCGTTTTGATAGCGAAATTAAATTTTTCGAAAATACAAATAAAAACTTTAATACAACGAGCGTAAAAAGCTGTAGAAGAATAAGACTTCGGCTAATAAAGCTTGCGTTTATTACAGTTTAATAAAATTTAGTGTTCGGCCAGCCAAGCTTTTTTTAAAATCATACTATGATTTTCGAAATTGATAATTAAAAAAAAATAAACGATTATATTCGGTTGTTAATAATAAAATTAAAAAGCGTAAAATATATAATTAAATAGCTACGAGTTTTATTATACTTTTTTACAAAAAAAGGAGTCGGAAAAAATCAAAATAAAAGTTTAAAAAAAAATTTGATTAGCGCCGAATCGATCAACGCATAACCGTTCGCTTTAAAATCGGCGGGAAAGCTTTTAATTTCTTTATAAGCGTTTTGGAAATTGTTTAAAAAAAGGTTTTTATTTTTATTATTATTATCGAAAGGCGAGTTTTCGGCCGGTTCGATTTCGTTTATATTTACCAGTCTGAAAAAGCTTTTAAGTGGAACCGAAAGTCGGCCCGTAAAAAATCGCCCAGATTGGCTTTTTTAAACTTTTTAATAATATAAAATAAAAAACGAACGCTGTCGTTGGTCCGATCGAAAAGAAAAAACGCTAAAAAAAGCGTTTTGGCGTGGAAAAAAAAAACAGCAAAAAGCTAAAAAAAAAAGCTTATAAAACATTTAAACTATTTTCGTACGTACGATTTGACTCGTAGTACGCTTTGGTAAAAAACTTACTATTTTAATAAGTAATGGATTTGATTAAAAAGCGATTCGCGTATAAAATTCGTTTAGCCAATTAATTTTGCTTTTTTTGTCGAACGGCGGTAAGCCAATTTTTAAAAATCGTTATACGCGCTTATTTTAAATGCAGTTTTTCGTAAACGTTTTAGTATTTTTCGCGAAAAGCGTTTCGAAGCTGTTTATCAATTCGTATTTAAGCGTTTGCTGCGAAAATAAAAATCGCAAATAAAATCGCTAAAAATCGTCGTTCGTATTTATTATAAGCATTTTAAATTCGTTTTCGGCTTTTTGATTATTGGAAAAATCGGCCAGAAAATCGGCGATCTTTTTTACTAATTTTTCGAAAAATATAAAATCGGTACGATTTGAAATTCGCGGAATAAAAAACTTTTTAATTACGCTTTCGGTTTAATCGAATATATAATTTTTGCGAAATCGATCGCTAACGAAATAATCGTAATAAAATTCGAAGTTGTCGAAAAATTTTTATTTTAAAGGCGTGCTTTGTAATTTTTATTATTATTTAATTTAAACTTAAGATTCTGGACGCGCTTTATACGAGCTAATTGAAAGTCAGCAAATAAATAAGAATTATAACTAAAAAAACGCGCTAATGTTTTGGCCGTCAGAAAAAATTCAAAAAAAATTCGCGAAAAACGTGGAAATTAATTTGCAACGTTTATTAATTAAAATAAAACGTTGCGAAAAAAAGCAGCAGATTCGCGACTGGCAGAAACACGTTCGATAGATTTTATCAAACGCTTTAATTAAAAGATCTATCGCAGTCGTATAATCTTCAGGAATTATCGTTTACGTTTTTGCGTTTTTTTCAATTGATTTTGCAAAAGTTTCAATTAAACGCTTTCAGCGCTAAGCTGCAAAAAAAAAATAGCAGGCCAAATAATTAACGCTTTGCTTTTTTTTTTTTTTTTTTTCTCGGAGAAAAAACTGTTTTTCAAAAAAAAAAGCTTTTAGGAGAGGCTGCTTTTTCGCTAATTAAAAAGAAATTAAAATATAATAGCAAAAACTGAAGAGCTTTGCTAAAAAAAAATCGTTAAACAGAAGCTATTCTTCGCGAAGTGCGGAAATAAGCCTTTTTACGACCGGTCGATCATTCTGATATAATCCGTAAGAAATTCGAAAAAAGAAATAGTTTACGCCGTCGCCAGCGTAAAAAAAGATTTATTAATAATATAACGATTTAATCAGTCGGAAGGCTGGAGGATTAATCAATTGGTCGCCGTATTCATATAATATAAAAAACGAGCTTTTAATTTTGTAACAAAAATATTTATTTAAAATTAACAATTGCAAAAAGCAGAAATTGCTAAGAAAAAAAAGCTTTATATATATAAATAGTTTTCATAGTTAATGGAAGATTCATCAGAAGACCAGAAAGCTTGCAGCTACACGTAGTTGCTGGGGTGACACGAGAGGTGGCAAAAGAGTGAATCGTCACAGGCGACGTAAATGCTTTTGGCCGAATATTTTCCAAGTTTTATTATAGCTTAGCGTTTGTTTTGGGGCCAAAGCCGATCATTCGTTTTTCGGTAAAACGTCGATTAGAAAAATCTTGTCGCCGGCGACGGTAATTTAATTTTAAAAAAATCGGTTTCAGTTTCAGAAAAAAGCTTTTATTTGGCCGTTTTCGGTGTATTTAAAACTGACGAAACTTTTCAAAATCCAATGTATTTTAAAAATGATAAAATAAAAGTATCTTTTTATTTATTAAAAAATCTTTATAAATAATAATAATTTTAACGTCGAATTTTAAATTTCGTATAATTTTATTATCAATTTAATAATATTTTTATTAACGATCGTATGAATTATTCGCTTATCGGTAATAATCGGTATTTTATTAGCTTCGGCTGTTTTTTTGGTTTATTGCAATTGACTTCGGGTTTTATTATCGAACAAAATGAAGGCGATTATACTTTTTTTAAATATTGTTTTTATTTTTAATGCTTTTATAGCCGTGTAAGTGCAGTTTCGTCGTTTTGATTTTTGGGTTTTTATAGCAAAAGCTAAGAAACTGATTTTTTACGAGAATTTTTTTCCGTCGGCTAAATTAACTACGATATTATAAATTTCTTTTTATTTTTTTTCAGTTTAAAATTTTTTTTTTTAAATAATTTTAATTTTTTCTTTTTTTTTAATACAGAAATTTGTTTATTAATAATTTTGTCGAATTTTTTTTATATTAAATAAGTCGCTGAATTTTAATTCGATTTTTTGTTTTATGATTTTTTCGATAGCTTCGTCGACGGCTTCGAAGCTGATATATTTGTCGATTTATTTTTCGTTTTGTATTAATAATAAGCGTTTAGAAACTGATATTTTTAAAAAAATTTAAATCGGAATGTCGGTATCGATATTTTTAATATCGTCGTTAGATTTTATTATTATAAGCGTTTTTTCAATAATTTCATCGTTGTTTTTCGAATTTAAAAAAAAAAATTCGATTTTAACGTTTTTTTTATATCAGACGGTTTAGCAAATAAAATAAAAGCATTTTGTTTTTTTGTAATTTGCTGGCTTGATTATGCAGTTATAATTTCTGCAAATGCGATAATTGCATTAATAATATACATATTTGTTTTTTATTTATATATTTGAATAATATTTATATTTGAAATGAAGGTTTTTTTTTATTAATTACTATACGCTTTTGGGAATTTTTTTTCTTATTAATAAAAATCGTTTTCGTGTTTTTTTTGTTTCAAACAATCGTTTTATTTCGTACTATTTACTTTTGAGCGAATAATATTTATCTAGCTTTAATTTTTAGCTTTGTTAAAAAAGTTTATTTCTGTTTTTACCGGTTCGAAGTAAATCGCTTCGTATTTGTTAATATAACAAACTTTATTATTTATATAAAAATTAAATGCTTTGCATTTTAAGCGAATATAAGGTTTTTCGCAGTATATATTTTTTATTATTACAAAA